>OLKM01002625.1:17500-23437 GCA_900291075.1 Melanogrammus aeglefinus | reverse complement strand
TCCCTCCATATCACCCTCCCCCCCTCTCCCCTCCCCCACCCCCCTCCCCTCCCCCTCACTCCATATCACGCCCCCCCCCCTTCTCTCCCTTCCCCCGGGCCGCCCCCCCCTCCCACCTCCCCTCCCTCTCTCTCTTTCCCTCCTCCCACTCTATATCAACCCCTCCTCCCCCCCCTCTCTCCCTTCCCGCGCCCCCCTCCCCCCTCTCCCTCCTCCCCTCTCACTCCATATCACCCTCCCCCCTCTCTACCTTCCCCCGCCCCCCCCTCTCCCCCCTCTCTCCCTTCCCCCTGTGTCCCCCCTTCCCTCTCCTCCCCTCTCACTCCATATAACCCTCCCCCGCCCTCCCTCTCCCTCCCCCTCTCCCCCCCTCCCTCTCCCCCCCCCTCTCACTCAATATCACCCTCCTCCCCCTCTCTCCCTCCCCTCTCCCCCTTCCCTTGTCCCTTACCATATATGGAGAACTTGGAGAGGTCCGTCAGTGTGTGTGTGTCCCCCAGGGTGGGCGTGGCCTGTGTGTTGTCCAGCGCGCCCCCATTGGTCCGCTCGGGGCTGTTGCCGGGCAGGTCAGGGGACACCGGGAAGGCGGGCGTGGCCGGGGGCGTGTCCTGGGAGCTGCTGGCGTGCCGCCGGCCTACCAGAGGGCTGGGTGGCACCGCGGCCCCCGCCCCCCACCGGGGGCCTCGGCCAATCAGCGGGCTGGTGGGCTGCGGGGGCGGGGCCTCCCGGTTGCTGTTGCCGGGGGCGCGGCGCTGCAGGGCGGGGCTGGGGGGAGTGTTGGTTGCCACGGTGCGGTGCAGAGTGTTGGGGCTGCCGGGCACGCTGTGGACCCCCACCACCTTCACCTGGGCCCCCCCCGAGGGGGAGGCGGCCCGCGCGGGGGGGCCCCGCCTCCAACTGCCAAAACAGACACAGGACACGTTGGCCGACCAATCACGGCGGTCGGAGAAAACTGATCAATGTTACGCCGTCAATACAGATAGGGGCGGGGCTAAGGTAAGACTGACCTATCAGGGCTCGTGGGGTGAAGCTACAGTAACACTATCCTATCAGAGATATGGGCGGAGCTACAGTAAAACTATCCTATCAGGGATGTGGGCGGAGCTACGGTAAAACTATCCTATCAGGGATGTGGGCGGAGCTATTGTTATACTGACCAATCACAGATATGTCCAGGGCAAAGGTAATACTGACCTATCAGGGCTGTGGGCGGGGCTACAGTAATACCGACCAATCACAGATATGGCCGGAGCTTCTCTAAAACCAACCTTTCAGGGCTGTGGGCGGGGCTACTGGAGGAGAGAGGGAAGTGTGAGAGATGTCCTCTTGAGTCGGCAAAACCTGAAGAAAACAAACACACATTAGAGAGGTCAAAAAGTGTGGCGGAGAGAGAGAGAGAGAGAGAGAGAGAGAGAGAGAGAGAGAGAGAGAGAGAGAGAGAGAGAGAGAGAGAGAGAGAGAGAGAGAGAGAGAGAGAGAGAGAGAGAGAGAGAGAGAGAGAGAGAGAGAGAGAGAGAGAGAGAGACGGAGAGAGAGAGAGAGAGAGAGAGAGAGAGAGAGAGAGAGAGAGAGAGAGAGACAGAGAGAGAGAGGGAGAGAGAGACGGAGAGAGAGACGGAGAGATAGAGATGGGAGGAGGAGGGTGAGGCTGTGGGGGAGGAGGGGGAGGCTGTAGGGGAGGTTGTGGGGGAGGAGAGGGAGGTTGTGGGTGCGATTCTCACCTCTGTGGAAGTCAGGGCTCACAGCTGCAGTGTCAAACTCCTCAGGATCAAAGGCTTCATGGCAGCCAAGTAGTTGACCCTGAGAATAACACACACACACACACACACACACACACACACACACACACACACACACACACACACACACACACACACACACACACACACACACACACACACACACACACACACACACACACACCTAGTCTGAATCACTGTGAACCGTTTCAGAGCCAGCCTGAATCAATCATGAATCGTCAACCAGCTATTCTAAACCACTGTCAACCCTTTTCTGGCGCTGATCCTCACCTCCCGGGCCGGGCCTCCGGCGTTGAGGGCCAGTGCGTTGGAGAAGTCCGGGGTGCGGGTCCCGGGGCCGCGGGGGGCCGCCGGCTCATCGTGCCCGCTCTGGTACTGGCCCTCGCTGGTGGTGCGGCGCCGGGCCGTCTCCGGGGCCCCCTCTGGGGTCATGCCCCGGGAACGCTGTCCTGGAACACAGCACCGTCCGTCAGGACAACACCGCCTCCGGGGCCCCACAGGGCGGCCTGGGGTCCACGCTAGAGGACCCCTAGTGGGGCCCCACAGGGTGGCCTGGGGTCCACGCTAGAGGACCCCTAGTGGGGCCCCACAGGGTGGCCTGGGGTCCCCTAGTGGACCACTAGTGTAACATAAGTGTTGTGTAACGCTAGTGTTACATTCGTCTTGTATTGCGTAAGTGTAAAGTTAGTCTTGTGTTACGCTAGTGTAAGATTAGTCTTGTGTTAAGATAGTATTAAATTAGGGTTGAGTTACGCCAGTGTAACGTTAGTGTTGTGTTACACTAGTGTAATATTAGTCTTGTGTTAAGATAGTATTAAATTAGGGTTGTGTTACGCCAGTGTAACGTTAGTGTTGTGTTACACTAGTGTAATATTAGTCTTGTATTGCGCTAGCGCAACATTATTCTTCTATTCTTCTAACGCTAGTGTAACAAAAGTGTTACTCAAGTGTTGCCTACGTGTAACCCTTTTGTTACGTAAATGTAACACTGTGTTACGTTAATGAAAACCTTATGCAGAAGTAGTGGACACTCTCGGTAACATGGAGTGTAAACTTTAGTGCAAACATTAACATCATTTGAAGGTAGAGGAGGAGATATGTGTAAAGTAGGTGTAAACAAAGACAGAGAGGCAGGACGAAGTGATATAAATGACGTGGCAAGGCAAGGGAGACGTGAAAGCAGACGCAGTGGAAGCAAACTGTTGGTCTCCCTCCGGAACCTGAACCTCCGCTGGGAGGGCGGCTGAGAGGTTTACTCTGTCATAGTTACTAACACTGAGTAGCGTAGCCCCCGGGTACATCACTAAGTTCACGACAAATGCACTCTTGTGGGGTTCAAAGCTGTCGTAAACGGTATTTCGGACCGAATCCCGAACTTGGCAGAGAGTGGGTTTGACCGTCGATCCTGGAGCTAACACAACCGCCAAACTATTGCCTTGCTAACCAACCTTAAAAGAGCGTATAATACCATAAGATCCCCCGCCCCCCCCCCAGACTTATTATTATCACACGGCGTCCTCGGAGATAACAGCAGGGGTTCATTTGATTCCAAACACACCTTTTCACTCTGGCCTTCCCTGTGTCTGAATCGTCGTATCCTGTAATTGTTTTTTATTATTTTAATTTCTGTCTATATGTTGTGAGTGTAATATTGTGAGTGTATATATGTTATTTGTTGCTGCCTCTTGGCCCGGACTCCCTCGAAAAAGAGGTTTTTAATCTCAATGGGACTTTCCTGGTTAAATAATCAGACATTAAAAAAAATCACAGACATTAAAAAAAATGTCTGTGATTAAGTGCTAGTCTCTAGACGTCCTCTTAGTTTAAATCACTGATTTCAAGTGCATTCAAATAATTACATTTTTTTATTCAGCTAATGCGCTCCATCTACAGTACTTTGGGCAGTGTGAGCCGTGAATAAAATGTGCTCTATGAAATAAACTTTGCGTCCTTACTGACTCTGGTACTTTTCCACCAGGAGCTCTTTGAAGCCTCTGCTCTAAAGACACCAAGGCGGCTGAAAGCACATGACCGGAAGCCTCCAATCAGAGGGATGAGATGCGTGTCATGTGACAAACCGGAGAAGGAGTAGGAGCGATGGCGGTCGGAGGGCCGGGGAGTCACGCTGGCGTTCAGGCCCCGAATGCGAGCGTTGTACTCTGCTCCCCGCCAGGAGGAGGTGGGAGGAGGAGGTGGGAGGGTGGCAGGTGATGAAGGAGGTGGGACAGGAAGCGGAAACCAGAAGCGTGGGATAAGAGATGAACGGAGCAGGGGGAGGAGGAGGAGGACGAGGAGGACGAGGAGGAGGACGAGGAGGAGAGGAGGAGGAGGGAGGAGGAGGAGGAGGGGGAGGGAGGAGGAAGAGGACAAGGAGGAGGAGGTGGAGGGGGAGAGGGGGAGGAGGAGGAGGACGAAGGAGGAGGGAAGGAGGACGAGGAGGAGGAGGAGGAGGGAGGAGAGGAGGAGGACGAGGAGGAGAGGAGAGGAGGAGGAGGGAGAGGAAGGAGAGGGGAGGGAGGAGGGGAAGAGGACAAGGAGGAGGAGGTGGAGGGGGAGGAGGAGGAGGAGGAGGACGAGGAGGAGGAGGAGGAGAAGAGGAGCGAGGAGGGAGGGAGGAGGAGGACGAGGAGGAAATGGGGGAGGAGGGGGAGGGAGGGGGAGGAGGAGGAGGAGGAGGAGGAGGAGGGAGAGGAGGAGGAGAGCAGGAAGAGGAGGAGGAAGAGGAGAGGAGGAGAGGAGGGAGGAGGAGAGGAGGAGGAGGAGGGGGAGGGGAGGGGGGAGGAGGAGGGGGAGCAGGAGGAGGGAGGAAGAGGAGGAAGAGGAGGAGGAGGAGGAGTCATCGAGAAACTCAAGAAGAAGACACACAAAATCATAAAATGAACAAAATCAAGACGAGGATGACGGCTGCGAAATACATGGAGGTTATGATTTGGAAACCCAGCGTACTCCTTTTGAGCAACATGCTTTACACACATCCACCCCCAGGGGGCGCCTGTGAGCATCAGCCCACACCCGTAGGTGATGTGTGCGTTCAGGGAGTGTGCACAAGCACTACGAGGGCTTTGACTTTTGCTTCGCGAGGTTCCTTTACCGGCGTTGCTCTGGTCACCGGTCTTATCAGGGTTTCTAATAAGTCTCTGTCTAATCCATACTTCATTCACTGGCTCCTCCGGGGTCATTACAGTATTATGAACGGACTGCGGCGGGGTTCCCCGACGTCCCTCCCTCTTGGCCTGCCCGCAACAGGCTCCAACGTTATGGGATGCCTAATATTCCTTCGAATTTTGATTTATTTTCTGACATTCGAATTCGAATACCGAAGTGGGGAGTCAAGGCCCTAGCGGGGTGCGACACTGGCTGACGTTAGGAGGAGACCCAGGTGGGTTCCCTCCTCTCCCTGGCACTGTGGACGGAGGGGTGCTGTCGGTCGGCAGGGCGACTGTGGGGCTGCTGAGTGGTCCACCCCACGCGTACCCCCAACGCCCACTCACATTAATACAGGTACGTGTGACGAAGGGGCAGGGGTCAGGGGTCAGGGGTCAGGGGTCAGGGGTCAGCGGGCTGGAGGTCAGACTGCTGATATTACAGTTTGTGCACGTCTGTGCACTAATGTTTATTATAATGCTGAATGCTGCAGCTTGTGCTGCGGAACGGGGGGACGGAACGAAGAACCCTGTCAGTGTGACACTAGCCCCGCCCACAGCTCTGATAGGTCACTATAACTGTAGCCCCGCCCAAACCTCTGATAGGTCAATCTAACTGTAGCCCCGCCCATACCTCTGATAGGTCAATCTTACTGTAGCCCCGCCCATACCTCTGATAGGTCAATCTTACAGTAGCCCCGCCCATACCTCTGATAGGTCAGTAGTACTGTAGCCCCGCCCATATCTCTGATAGGTCAGTATTAGAGTAGCTCCGCCCACAAACCTGACAGGTCAGTATCACCTCAGCCCCGCCCTCCCTCCCTCCCCTCCCCTCCCCCCCGGCGCCGGGTTGCCACGGTAACCCCCCCGGCCTCACCTGCGATGCGGTGGGCCACCAGCCCCTCCAGGTTGAGGTTCTCCTCCTGCTCCTCCTGCTCCCTGACCTCCTTGGGCTGCGGCGTCAGCGCCGGCCCCGGGGACGAGGAGGGGGTGCTGCCCGCCAGGTAGGGCGACGAGCAGCGGGGGTCCGCGGC
>OLKM01002625.1:5000-10000 GCA_900291075.1 Melanogrammus aeglefinus | reverse complement strand
TGTGTGTGTGTGTGTGTGTGTATGTCCGATGTGTGTGTGCACCTGTCTGTCTGTGTGTGTGTGTGTGCACCTGTCTTTGTGTGTGTGTGTGTGTGTACTGTGTACCTGTCTGTGCGCGTGTGTGTGTGCACCTGTCTATGTGTCTGTGTGTGTGTGCGTGCACCTGTCTATGTGTCTGTGTGTGTGTGTGCACCTGTCTTTGTGTCTGTGTGTGTGCGTGTGCGTGTGTGTGTGTGTCTGTGCATGAGGCCGTGCTCACCCGTGTGGGCATCTTCCCCGCGGGGGCTGAAGTGTTCGTACGAGTCCCAGCGGATCAAGGAGTCCTGGGTGTTGTAGTCCACGGACACACTGGGCCCGTTCTCCAGGTGGCCCATGCCTGGGGACACAGTGCATGATGGGTAATGGAGTTCCATACCCAACAGAGCCCATATCGAGTCGTAGATCAAATAAGATATTTATCATTATTGATTATATTACATTAAGTTAAATTAAAATAAATTTGTATTTATATATGTGAAACAAATATGTGAGTTAATGAAAGAAGAAATGTTTAAATTAAGAACTCAATCAAAACTATTTTAATTAAATTAAATCAGTACCTCTTATTTTGTCAGGCGCAAAGGAGAAAATGAATTCTACTTTTCCATATTCCGGGAATCTGTCATCTACTCAAACACAAACACACACACAGACACAAGTACATACACGCGCACACAAAGAGAAAAACACACACATACACAAAAACAAGTCATTTTAAACCTTGTACACATTGACTACATTCCCAAAGATGATGTTCAGCTTTTGTATTCAATCATCAACAATTCATTTTTGGGGTTTATGTTTCTTAAAAGGTGAGGCGGTCGGAGATGGAGCAGGACAACATCTCACTGAGGTCCTAATGCAGAGACCGGCAGTAGACTGGGGCTCCACCGCCCCCTAGTGGCCAGGCAGCAGACTGAGCCTCCACCGCCCCCTCGTGGCCAGGCAGCAGACTGAGCCTTCACCGCCCCCTTGTGGCCAGGCAGCAGACTGAGCCTCCACTGCCCCTAGTGGCCAGGCAGCAGACTGAGCCTCCACCGCCCCCTGGTGGCCAGGCAGCAGACTGAGCCTCCACCGCCCCTAGTGGCCAGGCAGCAGACTGAGCCTCCACTGCTCCCTGGTGGTCAGGCAGCAGACTGAGCCTCCAACGCCCCCTAGTGGTCAGGCAGCAGACTGAGCCTCCACTGCCCCCTGGTGGTCAGGCAGCAGACTGAGCCTCCACCGCTCCCTAGTGGCCAGGCAGCAGACTGAGCCTCCACCGCTCCCTAGTGGCCAGGCAGCAGACTGAGCCACCATCGCGCCCTGGTGGACAGGCCGGCCTTACCTTTGAAGGAGTCATCCAGCTCGTTCTTCCCGAAGACCACCGCCAAGCCGTGGATGGCACAGGTGTGGAACTGGACCCTGAAGACCACGTCACGGTTGGGCCCCTGGTACCTCTTGTGGTAGCACTTCAGCTGGAGATGAAAGGGGGGGGGGGGGGGGGTCAAAGGTCAATCAGCCCATCGGGATCAACAGAGTGAGGTTACCCGTCGCTACGTGGTCTACATTGCAGACTTTGTGCAGCCTTCAACCATTTCGAACCCCCGCGTCATGTCAGGCTCAGTCCTCCAGTGCCAGTCTTCAAATCCCTCCTGAACACTCATTTATATTCTCTTGCATTCACAATTTAACTCCAAATAAGTTCTGTTATTTTTAGTGTGTCCTATTTTTGCTGTTGCTTTTATTTTATTTTTTTCGTTTTATAACTAGATAGTTGAACTGTACAGCACTTTGGTCAAATGCCGTTGTTTTTTAAGACGCCCTAAAATTAACTTGAACTTGAGCTTGATAAGCTTACCGGGAATTATTCCTGTCAGTTAGATTGAGTCTAATTAGGATATCTTCCTACTTATATTTTAGGTCCATGGAGTTAAGGAGCAGGCACGGGGATAGGGCAGGGTGGGGGCATACCAGGATGTCTCCTTTGAGCAGAAGGCCTGGTTCTATGGTGATGCAGATGCTGGTGTGGCTGTCTCCCTGGACGTTACTGCAGAGGCAAACACAGAGCAGCGCAGCCTGTTAGCATGAGTACCACAGCCGGGTCGCAGTGTGAGTTAGCCTGTTAGCATGAGAACCACAGCGTAAACACAGTGTGAGTTAGCATGTTAGCATGATGACCACAGCCGGGTCACAGTGTGAGTTAGCCTGTTACCATGAGAACCACAGCGTAAACACAGTGTGAGTTAGCATGTTAGCATGATGACCACAGCCAGGTCACAGTGTGAGTTAGCCTGATAGCATGAGAACCACAGCGTAAACACAGTGTGAGTCAGCCTGTTAGCATGAGTACTCACAGCCGGGTCGCAGTGTAAGTTAGCCTGTTAGCATGAGAACCACAGCGTAAACACAGTGTGAGTTAGCATGTTAGCATGAGAACCACAGCCTAGTCCCAGTGTAACTTAGCCTGTCAGCGTGAGAACCAAAGCCTAACCACAGTGTAACGTTAGCCTGTTAGCATGAGAACCACAGCCTAAACACTGTTTATGTTGGCATGTTAGCATGAAAACCAAAACCTAACCACAGTGTAACGTTAGCCTGTTAGCATGAGAACCACAGCCTGTTCACAGAGTAACTTATCATTTTAGCATAAGAACCACAGCCTAATCACAGTGTGAATTAGAATGTTAGCATGAGAACCACAGCCTATTCAAAGTGTAGCGTTAGCATTTTAGCATGATAAATACAATGAAAACACAATAGCCTATTAGCATGAAAAACACAGCCTAACCACCGTGTAAGTTAGCATGTTAGCATTTTCAATACAATGTACAAGAGCATGTGAGCATTATGGACTAGCATCCCGGCCTCAAGTTGGGAGGACATGAAGAAGGGAACATGGCTGCCTACTAGATTCCTGACGTGTAGACGGGCTGCATGGCCTGGTAGATCTTCAGGAAGGGGCGGCAGCCTGTGAAGAATATAACACGTTAAGGTAATATATGAACATAACAAGGACAATTAAGATATTCATAAAAACAGAAAGATGTTAAGATTACATAACGAGGTTCAGATATTAAAGGTAATATAGCGATGTTAAGATATTAAAGAAAACATAATAAGAAAACATAATCCCTATACTGTGCCCCCCTTAAAGGAGCATAGTTTGGGGTATTGACCATTTTTTTCCCCGCCTCGTTACCCTCTTGTTTAGCTTTTTAAACTTTTCTTATCTAACATGGGCCGCATGGTTTCTTGTTGAACAAGCGCCTGACAGTCTCTCCGTCCTGTCTCCCCACAACGAGGTTAAGACAATTGCATAACGAGGTTACGAGATTAACATAACAAGGTTAATATATTGACATAACAAGGTTAAGATATTAACGTAACAAGGTTAAGATATTAACATAAAGATGTTACGAGATTAACATAACAAGGTTAAGGTATTAACATAACGAGGTTAAGGTATTAACATAACAAGGTTAATATATTAGCATAACACGGTTAAGATATTAACATAACAAGGTTAAGATATTAACATAAAGATGTTACGAGATTAACATAACAAGGTTAAGGTATTAACATAACGAGGTTAAGCTATTAACAGAAAGATGTTAAGAGATTAACATAACAAGGTTAAGATATTAACATAAAGATGTTAAGAGATTAACATAACAAGGTTAAGATATGAACATGACAAGGTTAAGGTATTAACATAACAAGGTTAAGATATGAACATAACAAGGTTCAGGTATTCACATGACAAGGTTAAGGTATTAACATGACAAGGTTAAGGTATTAACGTAACGAGGTTAAGGTATTAACATGACAAGGTTAAGATATTAACATAACGAGGTTAAGGTATTAACATGACAAGGTTAAGATATTAACATAACGAGGTTAAGGTATTAACATGACAAGGTTAAGATATTAACATAACGAGGTTAAGGTATTAACATGACGAGGTTAAGGTATTAACATGACAAGGTTAAGATATTAACATAACGAGGTTAAGGTATTAACATGACAAGGTTAAGATATTAACATAACGAGGTTAAGGTATTAACATGACGAGGTTAAGGTATTAACATGACAAGGTTAAGGTATTAACATGACAAGGTTAAGGTATTAACATAACGAGTTTGGGATATGAACATAACGAGGTTAAGGTATTAATATGACAAGGTTAAGGTATTAACATAACGAGGTTAAGGTATTAACATGACAAGGTTAAGGTATTAACATAACAAGGTTAAGGTATTAACATAACGAGGTTAAGGTATTAACATGACGAGGTTAAGGTATTAACATGACGAGGTTAAGGTATTAACATGACAAGGTTAAGGTATTAACATGACAAGGTTAAGGTATTAACATAACGAGTTTGGGATATGAACATAACGAGGTTAAGGTATTAATATGACAAGGTTCAAGGTATTAACATAACGAGGTTAAGGTATTAACATGACAAAGGTAAGGTATTTAACCATAACAAGGTTAAGGTATTAACATAACGAGGTTAAGGTATAACATGACGAGGTTAAGGTATTAACCTGACGAGGTTAAGGTATTACATGACAAGGTAAGGTATTAACATGACAAGGTTAAGATATTAACATAACGAGGTTAAGGTATTAACATGACGAGGTTAAGGTATTAACATAACAAGGTTAAGGTATTAACATAACAAGGTTAAGGTATTAACATAACGAGGTTAAGGTATTAACATGACGAGGTTAAGGTATTAACATGACGAGGTTAAGGTATTAACATGACAAGGTTAAGGTATTAACATGACAAGGTTAAGGTATTAACATAACGAGTTTGGGATATGAACATAACGAGGTTAAGGTATTAATATGACAAGGTTAAGGTATTAACATAACGAGGTTAAGGTATTAACATGACAAGGTTAAGGTATTAACATAACAAGGTTAAGGTATTAACATGACAAGGTTAAGGTATTAACATAACGAGTTTGGGAT
>OLKM01002624.1:51131-61163 GCA_900291075.1 Melanogrammus aeglefinus | reverse complement strand
CGCTAGCATTTCAAAGTGGCATTCTTATTAATGTGTAAGTGTAGAGAATTATCGACTTTCCAACATTTCCACATGAGTATTGAAGCGCAATGGACAACTGATCCTTACAGGAGGACCTAATCTACAGGTACACTTTGAAATGACGAGATTCAAGCCAGCAAACAAGTAGTTGGGGATGTTGAAAGTTGGAGGCCCGATGCAGTCCCCACAATTTCATCCATCTGCGCCCTAAACCGAAGAGAGGAGGAACCCCCTTCGTGGTGAGGGTGTTTTGCCTCCGGATAAGTGCAAACGGAACACTACATATTCTTGCAACCAAATTAAACTTTGGTAAGATCCATGCAGCTAACGATATTTCCCCATTTCATGTAGAAGATTAGCATAGAGGCTACACTACACTACCCGAATGAGATTAACCTAATTCATATATTTGGTACATTCATCGTTTATTTAACAACCAGAACAGGAAGCAGCGGATTCTCTGAGGATTTGCACACATGTAGAGATAAGACGACAACACTATGTTGCAGGAGTAGATCCATTTATATATTATTTTATTGGTTTTCTGATTGTGGCAGATGATGTTTATATTCACATTACACGAAATGGTTCGCTTCAATTCATTCTTTCTTACATCTGGAGAGGTGACAGTAGTTGCAAAATGCAAAGGCGAAATATACATATATAACAGCAACATTACCTTGTAATTTTTACAGAGATTGAGGGAGAAATTGAGGTGGATTTCAAGAGCGTTGAAAGGGACATGACAGGAGACAGAGAGAGAAATCAAGAGGCCACATTGCCAGTGGCAGGTGATTCAGTGGCAGGTGATCCAGGGGCAGGTGTTCCAGGGATGTGTGTGCCGAGGGCCGGTCAGTCAGGGGTCAACAGTGAAGTTATAACTTTGCCAGGGCCAGCTGCTCCAGGGACCAGACTGCCAGGGACTGATGGGGCGACTGTGGAGGACCTAATAAGGCAACTAGAAAAGGAAAAATTATTGAGAAGGAGAGCAGAGAGGGCTCTTGTAAAACAAAAAAGAATCAATTTGGCACTAAGAAAGAGAAACAATTCAGTCAACAAGAATTTAAAACAAGTGTTTAATTCCGACCAAATTAGAGCCCTTGGACAGGAAAATAGACAAATACGGTGGGGAAAGGAGACAATTAAAAAAGCCATACAGTTTAAATTTACTGCCCATCACAATCAGCATTGTTGAAGCGGCGGCATCTGTAGGGCTTCATGTGCTGAACATCACCCTTTCCAGGATATAATTAAACAAACACACACTGTTATTTTCTACTAGCTATCGCATCATAAAACCCATCCTTAAATCAACCTAAATTATCCTAGCAATCCAACATAAATAACTAACTGAATAACTAACAAACTAAAAGTTAGATTCACTACTGAATTTTGTAATTGTTGGTGTAGGTACCATCACACGGCGAAGTCGAGCTAACAAACTAGCAGGCAATCGGTCGCCCACCAAGATAAAAATATATATAATTACGCTGTGCATATACAAATAAATATCAGTATATGCATCAAAAAGGTCCTAATACAATATAGACAGTTGACAATTCAAAAGAGGTAGCTATTTAATCAATTTACCCCTGGAGATACCTTCATAGATGGTGAAGTCGAGCTAACAAACTAGCAGGCAATCAGTCGTCTACCAAGCTAAAAATATATATAATTAGGCTGTGCATATACAAATAAATATCAGTATATGCATCAAAAAGGTCCTAATACAATATAGACAGTTGACAATTCAAAAGAGGTAGCTATTTAATCAATTTACCCCTGGAGATACCTTCATAGATGGTGAAATCAAGCTAACAAACTAGCCGGCAATCGGTCGACTACCAAGACAAATATATATATTATTACGCTGTGCATATACAAATAAATATCAGTATATGCATCATAAAGGGCCTCTGATACAATATAGACAGTTGATAATTCAAAAGAGGTAGCTATTTAATCAATTTACCTCAGAAGTTACTCGGCGGCCAGCAATGGAAATGAACGGTCTCCTACGCCGTAAAATGGTTGTTTGGAACTATTCGAGACTCCATACCCCGGAAGTAGGCGCTACAACGGAGTCCAATGGAAGTGTCGCCACTCTGTTATATCTACCACTCTGACATTGGCTGGTGAAGTTTCTTCTTCTGGGAATAGTTAAATGTCTTACAGCTAAGCACTCTGCTGCAGGGCCCCGTTGTGGCGGTGGATGGAACTGCAGTTAACTGCAGTTCCATCCACCGCCATTTTTTTTTTTTTTTTCCTCTCTCGGTATAAAAGATATGGCCAAATCTCTCCCGGTAGACACTTTCATATCGTCCGACCGGTATGATATCGACGTCATTATCGTCCGCCCAGCCCTAGCGGCCACTATACTACTATAGGTCCGGGCCGGAGAGGAACACCCCATCACGTACATCAGCCGAGAGCTACTACCGAACGAGCGTAACTAATCAACGGTAGAGAAGGAGGCCCTGGCCAGCAAGTGGAGCCTGGTGTGTGACGCCCCTGTCCAGATGGTCTGGACAGGGGCAGAGGGTTAGAAGACGATAATCATGCGTAGGTAGACTGTTTGACGACCTGCCGATGAATGCTTGAGAAGCCGGAGTATATAAACAGGAAGTGTTGATTAAGATGAGCATCAGGTGTGTCTGATCAGGGAATGTCTAATAGGAAGAGAATTTGGCGAGAATTAAATGTATTTAAATGTATTTTATTATTTCCGAAATGTTTTTTGGCATTCCTGTAGGCCTATGTAAACTCGTGTGACAGACCCAGCCTCTGGTAGGGGGTGACACTGTTCAATAAAATAACTTGTCCCACCACAGCCCGTGTTCTAATGAAGACAATCTACTTTTTATGAGGATTTCTTTATTTCCTGAAAGCACAAAAAAAGTCATTCATATGTTTTTGGAGCAGGAAACAGTATCCCAGTTTGCACCTCACCCACCTTTAACTTGTGTTCCAAAATTTGGATCTCCAAAGCATCCTAATGTGGTCCATTTCCAAGTCTGCTTTGTTATTTATTTTTCCAGATAGATTTTATAGAGCTCTTTGACTGGAAGCTATAGGAATGCAAACGATGACATTGGATTTCACAGTGCCAAGTAGAGCGTTTCATTATAATTCCAGCGAGAATCTTACAGAGGTAAGCTGTGATTTAGAAGGGGCTGGCCTCTCATTGAATTAGATTTCATATTAAACTTTCCTCTCATTTTATTTTACTATTTTATTCTCACGCATTGACTTGTTCAGCAATTTCCTGCCAAGCTCTCTCTTGCGCTCTCGCTGCCGCGACGGCATTGCTTTTTTTGGTTAAAATTGGTACTGCTCGGCATATGCGTGCATTAGAATTTCTATTTCCGTGGGGGAAAGTAAGCGGATCTACGGTTTTGGTCCATGTTTGATCATGTTAACAGAGATCCATTGATGATGGCTCTTTAAAGTCAACAGGCACGCCCCCAACCCAGCGTGAACACACTCAGAGTTGATAGAACCAACGCTGATCACCTGTTCTGAAACCGAAAACCCAGAGTTGCTTTTGAACCCTGAACTCTGAGTCAACCAACTCAGAGCGCAGGATTAAACTAGAGTATGTTAAACCAGCTACCTGAAACAGGCCTCAGATATAAACAAATTAAAAACAAAAAAAAACAGAAGCATTGCTTTTGGATTCATAGAAAGCTAAAAAATAATAATGAAGGATGAATATTGTCCTACATATTAATGGGAAGAGGCAGACAATATGGTCTGTCTGTTTTGCAAACTAAATGCACCAGTTGAGTTAACTGTTCTGTGTTGCATTATAAAGTAACCTGAGATGTGAAATATTGTGTGAAATCTGGAGTAGAGTAAGCCTTCGAGCAGTGTCCTGAGGGTAGAGTAAGCCTTCCAGCAGTGTCCTGAGTGTAGAGTAAGCCATCCAGCCCTGTCCACAGTGCAGAGTAGGCCTTCCAGCAGGGTCCTGAGTGAGATAACCATGGGTCCCTGCGTAAGAACGAGATCTATTACCTATGGATCAACATTGTCCATGTTGATCCATAGGCCATAAAAAACGACAATCACTACATCCAGTTGAAAGCTGCACCCCAGACCTGCTCCTTGGCTGAGGGCGCGCTCTCCTGCTCCACCTTCGCCCTCCACCGCTAGGATCCTCAGTGGGAACCCTATCACGGCAAATTAATGTATCCCAAATACTTTTATTCAATGATCATGGAAGAAACTTTCAAAAGCGACACAGAGTGGGGATCCCTCCTCCAAGGGATGGTTAGGAGTGCAATGGGTGCCATTATTGTCACACCTAACAGTATTATAAGCAAACATTTTAGGGATAATTAAAAAATACAAAATGAGCTGCTGCTGTCTGATGCGCAAGCTGATAGCAGGATCCCATCTTTCTCAGCAGCTTTCCGCGTTTCCTCTTTCTAAATCAAATGTAGGGTTAGGGTGGTGTGACGGTCCTAATGTGGATTACAGAGATTACTGTGGCCTGGCTCATGTCACATTGATATATGATTTGTGGGTCTAACTCTGCAGATATAACCATTGTTTAAAATATCATTCAGAAGAATGAATCAACAGCCAAATTAATTATTCTGGAATAATAGTAGTAATGTATTTAATTGTATTCACTTCAAAATATTCAAGCATTAATGTATGTCTCGGTGAACATTTTTAGAGTTCATCTAAACCTCTTTAAATGGTTGTGGTTATTGTGTACAGCACAGCTGTCTTGTGGTTCACCAACTGCAGCACATAGCCTACTCAGAACCACCGGTTTTGACGGGCCAGCAGTCCCGTCAAAACCGGAAGTCAGAAGTCAGCTCTGTATTGAGCGCAGTGGACTCTCCTACATGCTGTTTTCAGGTTAATCTGGGAAGTTCTATTTTTACAGTATAGTGTAGGCTAATATAAGGTTGTACATTATGTGATGTATTGGGATTATTTTCTTATCCATTATATTATGTTGCTTCTTGTATATTCTACTCAAAGCCACCAGATGTCATCTTTAGACTGTAAAATACAGATCTCATCAAGTCCTTGATAAAAACCTTCCTTAACTAGCAGTCTCTTTGGCATAGGCTACTGAATGCAATTGTACTTGTCCTTGAGTATATATTTAAACTGTATTGGTTATGTATATAAAGGATGGGAAAGTATGCTTGAAATATTATGCTTTTTTTTATCACTACAACTTTCTTGCCTGTATTTGTTTACCTTTAATGGAAATAATACAATTATGTATATTGATGGCATTAAATGTGAAATATGAAACCACAGAAAATAACATCAGCAAACACAAAGCTACCACACCTTAGTTGATTTATTTAGTTCTTAAACATTAGTTCAGCCAACTGTTGCCATGCTGGCAACAGGATATAAACACCATAAGGAGTGGTGGATTGCATTGACATCATAATTTACCCTAAAAAATAAAGGAGGAATAAACGAATGAACAAAAGAGAGAACGAGAAGGAATGAAGAGGACCCAGGCTTCGCTGCGCGTGGCTCGGGGACCTGCACCGACTCATAGTGGAAGTAGTTATCCTCAAGGAAGACGTAACCGAATCTATTGCACCACCCTCAACTCCTACCGCTACTCTCCCGTACCTCTCACTCTCTCTTCCCCGGCCCTCTGTTTCCATCACTTGTGTTATCGTTTCCTGATCGCAACTAGTTCTGCTCCGTAAGCCCGGCAGGCTAGGCTCCAGGTCCCAGTCCCGAGAGTCTTCCAGCGAGGCTGCCACAGCTCTCCAGCACGTGTGTTAGCTTCATTCCTGTGATGTGTGAACACACCCGAGTGTACAAAGGAGACGACGGGAACATACACACAGTCATACAATACAGTAAGTACAAACATTATGAAAATGAAGAAATTCTAGTCATATTAGTTTTTATACAAAATGTTGAGGGGTGCTTCAACAACCAAGAGTTAGTTGTACTCTCCTCTTAAATATTTTCATGTTTGAAATTTGCACTGGATATGTAGGCCTATCATAAATGTGTGATTGTTTTTTAAGACGGCTCCATGGTAGTGGAGGACAGCAGGGACATTGGAGAACACGGAGGATTGATGCACAACAATAACAAATGCAAACAAACAAACAAGTCAGCGATTCACAAATCAAACAGAAGATATTATAGTGTCTTACTCACAATACCCCCCCATGCACTACACAATAAACTTGATTTTTCATATGTTACATATATGCTACATTCTCTTATTTCTTATTTAACTGATATAAAGGCAAACATCTTAATGCAAAGTGTAAGCTGCTCTGCTTTACTTCATAATTAAATTAGTGTTATAGGTTGAAATCTGACGATTTAAACAGTATGACTTAGCTCATTGCAAACATAAATGTAGCTGATAAACTCGGTTTACGTAAACTCTTAATTTCTCTGATAGCAAGAATAGCAATTTTCAACTTTTGTTTTATATCAACAATCACAATGTATATATATATACATCACCAGAACTAAAGCAAGCTTAATTTTAACATTCTGATCTTTCAAATGTTTTGTATTGCACACACATTATTACACATAAAAATACAGAACTAATTTTTGGGAGAGGATACAGTAGTAGAATTTAAACATCTCTATATATCATATTTAAAATGCATACCAAAACATCTTAAAAAAAACAACAAAAGATAAATAGAATTAATATGCTCATTTGACATGTCCAAATATGGTATGTGTGACCACCAATCAGTGGTTTGAAGGATGTCCATTAACAAAATGCAGTAAAACGTATTAATACTCTTTTCCTGTGCGATGTCCTTATTGAGGGCTTGGGTTCTGATAGTGGTCAGAGGTTGGCTAGTTGACTGACCCCTGCAAAGATTTTCTGATGGGATTTTTTATTTATTTACCAAATCTTCAAATCCCTTTATCTGCAAAAGACAAGAAAAAATAGGTTAGAGGCACACACAAATCAGAAAGCTCTAACTGCTGCTATTGCTAACTGCTACTAGCGCTAACACTCCCCGGCTACACATGCGCTGCCTGTTCCAGGGACATGGTGACGATGAAGATGATGATGATGACCATAATGTGGGCGCTTGCCTTTACTGGGATGGCACGCTAGGAGCGCCGGAGCGGTGGAAGTGGATGTTCTGCCACTTGGCATCACGGCGGTGCCAGACGCGGGTCTCCTCGGACTGCATGGTGCGGGGCATGCCGCTGCCGTCCATGTACTGGGTCAGGCGGATGTAGGCGATGCAGGCCGCGTTCTCGCCGATCAGGTGCACGTGGGGGTTCAGCAGGATGGTGTGCACCGGCTTGTTGCCTTTAGACAGAGCTGGGGGAAGGGGGAGGGATTTACATTTACGTGACTTCTATACGCTAAAAATACCGGAAAATATCGAAAGTGATGGCTTGATTAGTTTTTTATTATTCTCAGTCGCACACCCATTATTTGTAGATCCCATTACAAGTATTGTATGTAGCCTATCTATGAAGGCCTACCATCTCAAGAGTGAAGTACTAGTTCAAGTTTAAAGGACAAATCTTGGTGTTAAAATGGATCTGGGATATGTTTAGTATGAATAACGAGTTGGGATGTTCGTTTGGGAGCAAAAAGGCGCATGTATATGCATTTTTAAATTGGCTATTTTTTGCCAATTCTACCAAAACGCTTTAAACTTGGAACGATGGGGGCATGTGTTATGGTCAAAACTAAATCGTTGACCGTTGATGCCATCTTGTTTTTAAGACTCGATAAGTAGATTGGCGAACACAGAGCTTGCGTGTTGTTGACGGATGGCACAATCTCTGTGTTCGCCAATCTACTTATCGAGTCTTAAAAACAAGATGCCACTTACATTTAAAGTGAAATATTTATAAGCCAGGGCAATATTGGTAGTATGGTTCTATTACATCATCCGAGCAGCCAGGCCCGAATGTGCGGGGAGCGCAGCAAATAAACCCCCATTGGAGGACAGAACCACCAGCAACATGGTATTCAAATCAAGTGAATTGGTTTATATAGAAATCCCAGTTCCAAAGGGATTGTGTGACACCCCCTTACCCTAGCACCCAAAGGGCAATGAGGCAACCTCCCTCATGTCCCCTCATGTCAGAGAAACATTTTGGCAATGAACACAGAAGGAGGCCTCCCTCCTCCAGAGATGGTTAGGAGCATGATTGGTGCTTTAAAGGTTAGCAGGTAATGGTTGCCTAACATGAAAGTGGTTGAAGTAAAGATGGCTGGGTATTACCAATGGCAATTTCCCTGCAAAAATGTTAATGGTTGTACATCAATAAATACAGAATCACGGACACATAGTTTTCACTACTTGACCTGATTAATAAATAAAATATATTATTATCAATCATCTAGCCCCCATTCGATTTCCCAGAGGGATGTTAGTTGTGTTCCTCAATCAGATGTCGAGTGATTAAGGTGAGATGAAGTTGTTTTCACTGCGTTATTAATGGCAGGACCAAGGACGTTTTACCATTGCAACCACTACTTATAACTTCAGTGTTCTCCTGGGATAGTCCATAATGAAGAATGAAGAAATGACCTAGCATTGGACCAGTAAAAACCTGAATATAAAATTAGACGTGTGAGGCAAGCCTTTAGCTGCTTTTAATTACATCCCTTTATTACTCTTGTTTAGCAAATATATATTGATCTGATATTGATTCCAACTTAAGGCTGCTAGGTAAGATTTGAGACTTGTAAAGTGAGTCAGAAGAAAACTGTAAAAGAGAGCAAGATTCAGAAACTTGAAATGTTCCCTCCCTCTCTACGTTTGTCCACCAACTGTTGCATTGCACTCAGTTTTGATTGACAGGCTAGATAGATTCCCCGAACCAATCGGCGAAGAGACTGCATTTTACTCACTAATTGCTGAAATATGGCTAGGCCATTTCTCTAACAATACCTCAACAGTTGATATTCTATTAATGACACCCATCCTATTAATTTCAGCTGAACTTATTCTGACAATACACATTTCTACTGCTGTATTTCCAGTAGAAATGGCAGGTGATATTAGCCTGCTCACCGTTGTCAACGTAAAGCGGTGGAAGTCATGTCCTATCCACGCAGCGTTGCCCCAGGGCTTCAGGCTCAAAGGAAAGTGGGCCCAGGGTCACGATCTTCCTTACAAAACAAAAAATGCTTTGTCAAACACGCGGAGACTTGAAACACGCAAGCAAAAAAGGGAGAAAAATCCAAACTTAGCATGAAGCCCTCAAAGTCTCCATTGTTGATATACTCAGATAAGCTGCTCGTTGCACTCTTGATTATTTCCTTTGTTTGGCGAGCTACAACACCAGAATTTTGAAGAAACGTTGTCAGCTGGGTGTTGAAACGGTTGTCACAAATGAGGTGTGAAGGCATCACCCAACAATCCGAAGGGCTCGGGGTTCTAGTCTATGATAACACCGTAGGCTATATCAAAGTATATAGAAATGGAAGGCACTGGTTTAAAAAAGGTTCTTCCTCAAATGTATTAGTTCTTTTATTTAGGTTAATAAAATACAACAACACAACAAAGTAACAGCGTCCCAATGACTAATAAGTGACAGGAAATGCTCGGACGGCACAATTCCTATTCACCAAAACAGAGCGCAAAAAAACATGAAAAGAAACCAACTGTTTCGGGATGCACTTGCTTAGGATGCTGGTTTCACTAAGAGATGTTGATTACCTTTATTGTTATTGAGAGCAGGCTGGGGGGGTATGAGAAAGGACCATTCACAATTAACCCACAAAGACATGGTCATCATGTGGTCATGTGCTTAAGGTCCTCTCTGCCGATTGCCTTCAAAGCCATTCGGAATATGTTTGTGTTTACTCAGGCCAATAGGCAACTTGCTGCTATTGGATGGGTGAAGTATTCACAAATGTAGCTCAATCACAATGTTTACTGCTTCCATCCCTTTGCCATAGAAAACATTTGTATCAATAGTTATTTATGTTCAGTTTAAACAGAATATTTAAAAGGATGAAGGCTGACCGAGAGCAATAGGCTTTGCGGGCATGTGGGT
>OLKM01002624.1:46738-51106 GCA_900291075.1 Melanogrammus aeglefinus | reverse complement strand
TGATCATTGTCAGAGTATCATGATAATATTTATGACAAAAATATGTTAAGTGCCAGAAGGGAATCCAGAGAGATTTGAGGGTTCAAGGACAGGGATGGGGATTACGTGACTATCGGTGGGAAACAGTCTTGATGACAGGTGGGCTTCACAGGACTCCAGAGTAGACTATGGTGGGGACCAGGGAGCGGCGTATCCATGGGATGAGGCGGGGGTCTCCCCTCCCCTCTTAGAAGGGACTTACTCTGCACTGAGGAGGTGGGACTCTGCCTTGGCTCAGACATTCTGGCAAGAGCGGCCCTTAGAGCCAACAAACTTGCCCACCTAGCTGCACAAGCGCAGGGCTGGCGGACGTGCGGTACGGTGGTGGCGTGCACTGTGGGCGGAGGCCATGAGTGGTGGAGGGCCATGGGTGTTGCATATTGTGTGTGTGATTGTTGTGTATGTGTGTGTTTAGTTGTTGATAAACCAGTAGATGTGGAGCCGGATTTAGGTCCACGTAATAGGTCAGAATTAGGTTTAATATAGGCATTGTGTTTGTCAGGTACACAATTGATTGAGTTATGTTTGTGCGTTTTGAAGGTGGGGATGTGGTGTGTTTGTGGGGGGGTGTGAGTGTGGGTCATGTGTTTTCGTTGTGTGTGTGTGTGTGTGTGGGTGTGGGTGTGGTGTGGGTGTGTGTGTGTGTGGTGTGGTGTAGGGGGTGTATGCACAAATGAGATTAAAATCAGAGACAGAAAAGTCAGAGAGGAAAGGCACAAGAACAAAAATGAATATGCCCAAGAAAACAACAGAAGGGAAGAAGGAAAGAAAAAACTGTTTCAGAAAGAGAGAGAAAGCAGTCCATACACTTAAACACTTAACAGCTGTGTTCCCAATTTAACCTCAAAGTCGTTGTGACAGAATGAGAGGAGGGAAACCCACTAACAGAGAAATAGCGCCGCCATAGGAAAGATGAACAGTTATAAGATCAATAGTGGGCACGTTGATGGAGAAATGAAATCAAAAACAATGTAATGGCGTGCAGCGTACTTGACTGGGGACATTTGTGTGGACTCCAGCAGTGCCAGGCGTGCGGCTGTGTAGGAGACACAGGGTGGGGGGGTGTAGTAGCACCAGAAGGGGCAGTTGGTCGGACCCTCCCCTCACCTTTCACGTCCTCATCCTCTATGGTGGTGTTGCACTTCTCAACCGACTCCTGGGGATGAGGGCGTCAGGATGTTTTAACATAAGAGATATATTTGGCATACTTGCTTGTTATGTATTTAGAAAAGCTATATTAGACCAGACATTGGCCCGACTCGCTGTTTCTTATGCAGTTGGGATTTTGCCATTCTCTGAAGTACGGCAATTTTGCCAACGCAAGGTTTTGGGATACCTTCCCTTTCTTTTTTCATCATCTAGAGGTGAAGGAAAAGGATATCTATCTTAAGATTGTGAGCTGAGGTTTTAGAGATTTACCCTTGTCTCTGGCCCGCTTGAAAGCGTGGATGGTTTCTTTCAATAGGAAAGGGGCATATGGACCAGACTGATGCATTTGTTTCATTCCTTTTCATTGATTGTCATTCAGTTTAGATTGTAAGGCCGCGTTCAGACTGCCAGCCAAAATCCGATTTATTAGCCCATCCAGATTGGAACCGGATGACTCTTTTGAAAGTCTGAACAGTTCCCAAGACGACAGAATCCGATTTTTTGCGAAACGGATCGAAAACCACCTCTGGGAGGTGTTTTCAGATAGCATTTGACAGATGTGTCTCAGTCTGAACAGCTCCAAAACACTCAATCGGTTTTGGCACTGTCCGTGACGTCACTCTACGCGACGCCAGCACCTGACCCAATGCGCCCAAAACCACCCGGCCACAGTCCTTGAGAAGACACGAAATGCCTCATTAATCTGTGGGAGATGGGCTCCGTTAAAGCGAAGCTCGAGGGCATGTATCCGGCAACTATTTATAGTCGATTTATGCAAAGGTCTTTATATGCGTTCTTATCCATTTGTTGTTATTGTGTTTTCTCGTCGCTTATTACATGACGTCACACAATACACGCGCTGGATGACGCCTCCGCTCCGACGTCGTTTGCTACAGCACCCTGTCAGATGGGCGCCCAGTCTGAACAGAGCTAAATGCGATTTGGACACATTGCTAAAAACAGTGTGGCCAGTCAGCCCTAAAAATCGGATATGAGAAGGAATCAGATTTGAATCAGATTTGCCTGCAGTCTGAACGCGGCCCAAGTGAACCCCTATTTCTAGCTCGAATTCGGACACTATGAAATTGTAAACATTGCATTTTTGGGTAGTGAGTACTAGGAAGCAGGGAGGTGTTATCCCCATGGTTACGACCCCATGGCAATTTGGGATTATTTTTCAGTACCATTGTTGTGTATGGGCAATTATAATAAACCGACTTGTATATTAAATGCTTCAGGCGTTATACGTCTCTGATACCAACATCAAAATCATTCCGCTGCCCAGAATGAGCTCCACTCATCTGCACCGTCCACACAAAACCATGGCATTATACAAAGAGCGAACTTTAAGACCAGTTCAACATCACATAGAGAACGCTACCGCGCCTTCGAGCAGGAGTAGAACATGCACAGTAAGAGCACAGATTGGCAGCAACATATAGGGATTGTCTTCTGTTTTTCCCTAAAGTACACTCTTGTTTTCAGCAACCACCCTTGAAATGGCATTGATTTAGCAATTGTTGAAGATCTAGAAGACATATTACTATGGTTAAAACCAAAAAATAAACAATATGCATGAGTCATTATAGTCAAGCAATACATTTAATTTAAAATTTTAACAATCATTCATACCTTGTTTCCATCGACAGGGTTGTGAATGACAGTGGTCTGTGGCTCCTTACAGTAAGAGGAAAGCAGATAAAGTCTTGTTAGGTAAAATAGTATTTTATCTTGAGGCGGAATTATGAAATGTCTGTGTGTGTGTTTTGAAATGTGTTTTTTTTTTTTACATATGAACTTCACATTTTGAAGTGAGTCCTCTCTCTTTCTCTCCCTATATTATTATATATATAAGAGCTGCTCGATTATGGAAAAAATCATAATCACGGATTAATTTGGTCAATATTGAAGTAACGATTATTCAAACAAATATTTTTGAGTTTGAAAACATGTCTCTCCCAAAAAAACTGTAACTGAGATCTTTGAAATTTCGCCTTAAAAATTGCACAAAATGTTCCAATCTAAAATAAAATACAGATATAAATCCAGCTTTTCTGCCCCTTTCTATAAAACTATAAAAAAATGTAAAAATTAAAATCAATTAGAATTATTTTAAAAATTATCTAAAAACTTGATTATGTTGATTTCTGAAATTCACGATCAAAATTCGATTTTAATCTCCAAGCCCTAATTATATATGTTATATATGTATGTGTGTATTATATATTTAGGCATCTATAAATATATCTATACACATCTGTATGTGTATTCTATCCATCCATCCCCGGTAGTGTCCTTCGCATGTTGAGTTTATATCTGTGTGTCCTCCATTAACAATCCTTCTCATCTCCTCCTGCCTGTGTTGTCACCCCTCTCTCTGTTTCTGTCACACTGCCCCACCGTGGAAACAACATGTACTGTCGACCGTGGCTCCAAGGGCGTGTCCATACCAATGACCGGCTCAACCCTTTATATCACTCAGATGGATTACATTAGGCTATTACATCCAAAGACCAGACCGCCTTTGTGTGTGTGTGTGTTGTGTGTGTGTGTGTCCTTGTGTGCATGTGCGCTCATGAATCAAAAATCAACCAAGACAATGCGATGGTGCGTGGGCGTGTCCATGCGCAATCAACAGAAAAAGCAAACGAGGAACACAGAGAAAGCCGATAACTTCATGCGGAGCGTCAACACTTTCACGTGGTCATGCACAGACACAGAAACAGACACGGGCCTGGGAGGAACAGGAGCTCAATCTTTAACCCTACGCGCACACACACACACACACACACACACACACGCACACACGACACACACACCACACACACACACACACACACACACAAACACACATGCTTCTGTAAACACTTCATCCCTGTGCGTTGAATCTCAGGCACTGCGGTCCAGGAGAAGCAGGTATGGCGAAGGAATGTGAAGAGGGAAGCAAGCGAGGAACGGGAGGGTCTGGAGGTAGAGGTTGCCCCCTTACTGAGAGCTTGAATTTAGCCTTATTTATGTACTAGTTAGTAGTATTATGACCGCTCAATAAGCACACCAGCTCAGGCCAAATGCAAACTGCTCTACTGAGGCCTGGCCTTGGTTGTGCTACAGCCTTGTAGCATCAGCTCCTGTTGGTTCAACCTACTGCATTTACTGGATTTACTGTATTGACCATGCATT
>OLKM01002624.1:36738-41738 GCA_900291075.1 Melanogrammus aeglefinus | reverse complement strand
CTTTTGATCTGCAATTGATTCCCGTTCTGAGTCGTGACAGAATGATCCGACCATCATTGGACCCAGCGGACGGTCTTTTTGTTGGAGGCTGTGTTGGGGCGTACGTGCAGCGCTGTCGTTCAGGCCCGGGTTGGACTCCAACGGACTATCAGTTGGGGCGGTGGTGAGTTCGGAGTGCCATCCGGTTCACATTTCTCTCCAGCCCCTGAGCTGACTCCGGTCCCCGAGCCCTGTCCGGTTCCTGAACCCTACTCCTTCCCTAGGGTGCCCCTCTTCCAGATCTTCCAGACCTTCCAGAAGGGGCCCGCCCTCTACCTTGCCTTCCCGAGGGGTTCCGCCTTCCAAACCTTCAAAACCTTCCAGAAGGGGCCCGCCCTCTACCTTGCCTTCCCGAGGGGTTCCGCCTTCCAAACCTTCCAGACCTTCCAGAAGGGGCCCGCCCTCTACCTCGTCTTCGCCTTCGCCGATGCCGGCCACCTGTGGGTCTTCGCCATGGCGGGCCTCCAGAATTTTTTTTTCTTCCCTCCTCATGGCTCCCCTCCACCCACCCTATTCAGATTTGACTTTCCTTTTTTTTTGCATGTCGTGGGTCGCCTGGTAGGCGACCCTTGAGGGGAGGGGGGGGGGGGGGGTACTTTCATGATCTGTCTGTTTCCTTGTCTTGTTTTGGTGTGTTTCAGGTTTTACGTTGGTATCTGTCTTGTTTCTCCCCATGTCCAGTCAAGTTTCCCTCCTGTGTGATTACTGCTCCCTCCCCTAATGTGTTTCAGCTGTTAATCGTTGCGCGCCCTGTGTGTTTGGTATTGAAGCCCATGTCTTTCCTTTGTTGCTTGTCAGATCAGTTTCTGGTGAACTGTGTCCTGTGTGTTACCTGTCTTCCCCGCGTTCCTTGCCTTTTGAGTTAATAAATTATCCTTTTACCTGAACTGTCTGTGAATGGGTCCTGCCTTCTAACAATGACACTTGACCCTTTACATGACTCCCGGCGATCTTACTGCTTTAAAAACAGCCATACCGGCAGTGATCTGGTAATGTAACTAGCTAGGTCTTGAGCTGGCAAATTCCTGTAGAAGATTTCCCAAAATATCGATACCAGTTTCCCATTCCCAATTGACCGCATGCAGGAAATCTTCTGGAACTTTCCAGCATAAGACATGTGTGAACGTCGATTTATACTTGCATAATTGCTTACAAAAAATCGCCCTCAGTACCAATAGACATGGGGCAGAGAGAGGATTCAGAGCTACTTTTAACAGCACACGACACTAAAAACATTACCTAGGACCATGATGCTGTGGGGCTGAACAGGGATATGGGAGAGAGCAGAGGCTGATAACTGACTTACAGATCAGAATACGGTCACATCCGCTGCAGTGCATGCTGGCTTTTGCATACATTAGTGCTTTGAAAGTTCACCCTGGATGCGTTATCGACACAAGTGTTGAGCGCGAGTGTGTGTTTGTGTGCATGCTATTGCATGTGTGTGTGCCTATGCGTGTGTATGTGTTTGCATGTGTTTTGTGCATGTGTGTCTAGGATTACACACTCACATCGTAGGCCCCAGCCTTGATTTGCTGATAGAGACGATGCTGGTCCTCATCCCAGAATGGAGGGTACCCAACCAGCAGGATGTACAAAATGACACCTAGGGTGGGGACATTTTACTGTTTACTGCCGAGCAACAACAACAGACTAATAATTACAATTAGATTCATACCAACAACAAAAGTACAACACTCCTGTGAGGACCAGGTAAATTGCATTAATATAGCCCTCAATCCCAGTTGCAGTCTCAAAGGGCTCATAGGGATACCCCCCTAATCATTAACCCTCAAAGAGCAAGAAAAAACTCCCTTAATTATCATGGAAGAAGCCTTGACAAGAAAACAAAGAGTGACAGGCCATCACAATAGTGGGGATACCTCCTTCCAGGGATGGTTAGGGGTGCATTGGGTGGCATATTTTACATTCATAATGGTAGCATTGCAAGCAAACATTTTTTCGTCAATTACATTGTTAGTGCAAAAGATGTGTGTTGTTCGTGGTGATGAGATGCTGGTCAGTGAGTAAGCTGGTAGCCATCAGTTAAGAGAATAACAAAAGGAAATATAGTTGTGTATACATTCAAGGAGGATAGCAGGTCACATTAGACAAGAGTATAAGTGGGGAGGGAGCGAAGAGGGGGTACCGGTGAAACAGTCGAAGAGACACTGAGAGTGCACAAACGTTATTTACCACAGGCCCACATATCAACGGGCTTTCCATACGGGTCTTTCCTCAGCACCTCCGGGGACAGGTAGCCCGGGGTTCCCGCAAACCCTGGAGGAGAGAAGTACGGAGGAGTGGAGATGAAGGAGGGAGGGGGGCCGGTCAGTTGCTAACCTACTGATTGATCGCTGATTGGCTCATTGATTTGGATGACTTGATTAAGGGAGTGCGTCACTTGTCGGCCAAATTAATGCCTTTATCTGATTGGAAGGTGGGAGTGGCTGCTTCGGCCAATGGAAGGATACTCACCGAACCAGGCCTGCTGGTCGCCCTGCACCTCGATAGCCAGCCCAAAGTCAGCCAACTTGACCGCCGCCCCCTTCAGCTTACTGGCCAATAGAAGGTTCTCAGGCTGGGGGGGGCGGAGTCAAAAAGGTTAGAGGCAAGAGGACACACGCTCAGGGAACAAGACGCCCAAAGAGACAGATCTAGGATCAGATTAGCCTCACCGAATCCTAATGCAATCATTAGGGGTAAAGGTGCTAAACTGCTCCTAGATCGGTGTCCATAGGGCGCTCTCTTTGTGAGGCAGAAAACGGACGGACACGAGACCAACGGCTTGTGGGACGGATCTTTGGAATACGTCCATGCTGCGTGCTTGCCTCTGCCACCTCATGGATCTTAAACTCATGGATGGGCTGCAAGACATGGCAGAGGAGTTTGACATGTAAACTAATCCAGCATGTTTACATCCATGACCGGGAGGAGAGTAAGCACAGCATAGGAAGCAGCCAAGAGATAGAAGTATGGGACTAACAGGAGGGAAACCACCACGAGCGACATCGGCCACAGATGGACCAGTCGGGGGGTAGAAACAAAACACAACATACACACAACAGGCTTATAACACAGCGTAACGTATTCGTGAACATAACCAAGCCTGTGGCACACCGCACACACACACACATGCACAGACACAGACCGACAAAGAGGCACAGGTGCTAGGTCTTAAAGGTCTTTGCTAACCAAAGGCCAGTTAGACAATGCGCCCCTATGAATAAAACATTTCCTAACATTTAGAGACAGCCTCAGACAGCCCGCAAGAAACAGCGCAGGCATAGATTTACACCACAGCAGACACACACCAAATGTCTACATTTTCTCCATTGTGACCGAATCAAATAGCTCTAGTTTCTGTCGTTACAAACACTACCCTTAATCACAAAATGCTAAAGATGAACCAAATGAAATAAAGTTCCATAAGGCCAACATACCATTTGAGCAAAAATATTTTTTAAAGGCAGTAGATTGAACCTTACTATTGCAGGGTATTTCCTTTAAATCAACAGCTTAGAGAGTCATTCTTTTTGGGCACTGGAAAGGAATTTACCGTTGGAATATTCATGGTCCTGTAAAATGCTTCACATTTCAACATCATTTTCACATAAATATGCAAATGCTACCTTTCATGTGTTCACTTCCTGCCTGCTCTTATCCCTGCCAGAGTGGTCATGCAGGCTCAATGCTGCCACACACACACACACACACAGACCTCATACATACACATACACCTAAACAGACACACACACAAACACACACACACACACACCACACGCACACACACACACACACACACACACACGCACATACAAACACACTTAAACCCCCACACAGGAACACTTACTGTAAGTAACACATACAAAAACACCACACACACACACACACACACACACACACACACACACACACACACACACACACACACACACACACACACACACACACACACACACACACACACACACACACACACACACACACACACACACACATGTACCAAACATTAATGGCTGCTGGCATACAAACAAAAAGACATCTGTTAGCTCCCACGGTAAATAAAGATCATTCACCTGAGCCTTTTATTCCTTTGTAACTTACACCGTAAATGAACTATAGCTGCCTCTCCTCAGACTACATGTTTGTGGTTGTGGACAAAATGTCTTCTTTTTGGGGGGGTTTTAAATAAAACAATGAACAACGCTCACGTGTAGGAGCTAATGGCTAAATGTGCCCACCGCCGGGGGAAACAGATCCCTAGTTGCCATCGGGCTGCTCCCCACACAGAGCACCTTGTCACCTGCCATCACTGCCTGGTTGCTACGGACATACAAACCTTTAGGTCTCTGTGGACTATGCCGTTCACATGGCAGTGATGGACACTCTCCAGGATCTGCTGTATGCAGTGGCTGCACACGGAGGGGGTAGGGGGGGGGGGGGGTGAGATGATGGTGTAGGGATGAAAAGAGAGAGGAGAAAAAGAAGAAATACTTGATGATGGAGAGGAGCGAATATAGAGTTGTGCAAAGCAAATGAAACGATGAATAAAATATCAAATAAAAAACATTCCATAAAAGTATCAGAGTCTTATTAATCCCTGGTAGCTGATGATCTCCTCCTGAAGAGGCTTTATTTAAAAGCATGCATACACAGAGAGGGTGTACGAGAGAGATAAAGAGAGAGGGAGAGGGAGAGAGATAAGCCTTGCACGATACAAACAATGGGCACCAACAAGCTGTCTAACTAGGAACACAGAGCATCTCCTGCATGCTTATTAATCACTCCATATAACTATGTTCCACTTGACGGTTCTTCATTGCCCTCCTTATTATAACCCCATTCGGCCTCTCTCTCTCTCTCTCTCTCTCTCTCTCTCTCTCTCTCTCTCTCTCTCTCTCTCTCTCTCTCTCTCTCTCTCTCTCTCTCTCTCTCTCTCTCTCTCTCTCTCTCTCTCT
>OLKM01002624.1:24238-31738 GCA_900291075.1 Melanogrammus aeglefinus | reverse complement strand
CAATGCCTCTGGCTGCTGGATCAATGCATTTAAATTACTGAAGATGTAGTGACAGTGACTTCTTAATGCTAAACCTTAATACAGTCAGATGATCACCATCAAGGTAAGTCTTGTGACAATGTGAATGCTGGCAACGTCGATAAGAAGGTTCTGTGAGAGAGCTGCGGCGCTTACCAATGTTGGGGTGTTTGAGTAAACGGCAAATCCTTGCCTCTCTCTCCAACTTCTGATGATCTGAGGGGGACACAAGGAATAGGATAATGAGGGGTTAGTTGAAATACAGCCTTTGCGTGTGACCTGAAACGCCCATATGCATGTGACATATATACAGTCAGGGTTGGTGAGGAACCAAAGCACTGTGCGAAGAGATTTTAAGCTAGCAGCCAATAGGTTGAAAAGACAGATAGTCACCAACAATCTGCTTTTACATCCGAAAACGATTAAATCTTGTAATTGTTCCCTAATGTTTAACAGAGGCCTGTTTGATCTGATTGTGTATGACTTTACTGGATGGTAGATATGGATAAGCTAAGGCATAACAAGATTGTCGCTTGAATGGTACCCTCTCTTGAAATTAGGTCATAGGAATAGAAGAAATAGCATATCCGCAATGCATGGCAGATATTGGGTAAAATCATGACATATAACATAACTGAATAAAAGATATCAGGGAAATTATAGACTGAGGAATAATGCCATTAGTGACATGAAACCATGACAACAAATAAGCCAGGAAGAAAGATGAAACAGGAGAATTGACTATAGGGCCCTCTTAACATCAAACACAAGTCCACTTATTTGTCCTTTTACATCCACTCCTTGTTATAAATATAGTCAGCAAAGCACTTATTTTGTTAGAAAGTTAAAACAAGTGTAATTATTTTTAACATGAGACGTGAGATCATTTGATTTAGCTGATTCACTGTCTCACATACTTGAAAGTATTGACTAAACTTTGTATATAAGTATGTTGAAAATAATATAGAACTAAAATATGTTTAACATATTGAAGATAAGATGTAATTTATTCATCCCAGAGAGAACATTCAGGGTGTAATAAAGAGAGTCATTATAAGTGATGCTGTTGCAACTACCATGACAAAATAAAAGCATGCCTGCCTACAGCGTTGCGTTTGAAAGGGTGATATTAACGGGGACTATTAAATATGCAGCTAGTTATCAGTGTCACGTTTGGCCGTTGGAGGCGGAACATGGCCCGCTGGGTCCAGGTGCAAACAGCATGGTTGGGCCATCTTTCAACAGCACACTCTCTCTGATTTTATCTGCACGGCACACAGCACAAAGAGGCACCAGAACTATCATGGTGTTCTCTACCTTTGGTGTGTTTCATAATTTCCCAAAGATACATAAAAACATACCACAGCAGCAAAATACATCTCTAGTGTGTGACACAAATGTTTAAGTGTAATGTATTCATAGAGTGGATTCTGCTAACCAAAGCAACTGTACGGCTCTGTGACTGGATTAAGCCTTCTGTCCTGTTTTGGACAGCCATGGAAGTCTATGCCACTTTATATGAAGTGGCTTTTTAACAGAGTTGACTCATGAGCCTTGCCTCATTGATCACTTCACCGTTTCATGGAGATCTTGGCAATTAAAAAGATATAGATTGATCCTTTACTCAATCATACTGCACGTACACACCGCTTGTTTCTCGGCCCTAGGAGGGGACTGAAACCCTTGAGCTAAAGGTACGCAATCCCAGCACTTCCTAGGACCCCCACCCCCTCCCCCAACCCCCCTGTTCCTCTGGCATGGGCTAGCATTAATTAGGTTGGGTTTTTATGGGATTTGTGGCATTTTTTGTGGCAAACACAACAAACAGTTGTGTTTGCCAACCTAAGGGCAACATAATATCCAATAGAAGGAGGACAATTTGATAGAGAAAGAGAGAGCATGAGCGAGAGACACTTGAAATGCATTGTATGCTGCAAAAAAAATTTGAATGAAGAGATATCCATGCCCCTTCAAAGTAATGTTGTTCCGTACCCGAACACACTTGCCTATCTACACGGTCCGATACAGTAGGTGACGGTATGCCCTTAGTTGGGTTGCGATCTGCCAATAAACACAAAGAAGAAGAAAAAGAGTACACTTTTCATTTTTTTATGTTGTCACTCCAGTGTAGAAAGTGTGGCAATCGCAAGATCCCAAACCAATACAATGGTGACCTTCGCACTATTCATACTATTATTGACATTTAAAAAATGATGCCTTCCTTTTTCATCAGCTATGGCCGTGCAGTTCAGAGGTTGAGAAAGGTACGTGCCACGTGCATGCGCAGATATGCAGTGTTTAGGTACAGTTTGTATTGACACTTGATGCAAACCGTTACCGAATACACATGACCGGTACTCAAGACCACCATGTCAGGTGGACTCGGACATGGTTCACTGATCCACGCTTGAGTATTGTACACGGTGTTCAAGCTTGATCAAACAAGTCAGATTTTTGGGTCAAGTGTACCGGGTCCCTGATGTTGAAGCACCCTAAGAGGGATTTTGCCTCTGTTATCTGCTGCCCCCAGCCCCCACCCCCCCCTCGCCGCGTCGGGACCTGACTGTAAAATTCCAAGTGACTGATGGGCCTGCTCGATGGAAGGGAAACATGTCCAACTGAGTCAAATGAGTGACTCAGCGCCAAACAGATATAAGCCCTTCAACGATGCTTCCAGACGGAGAGAACAGAGAGAGGAAACGGAGAGCAATGCATGGGAGATGAAAGCCAGCTAAGCAAAAGGAAAGTGGAGTCTGTTTTCAGCTTAAATCGGGGGGGGGGGGGGGGGGGGGGGGGGTAGGTTTTAGGTTAGGTTTTGTTGCCACTTCCTCCTCTGTTGTAACTTGTTAACACTTGTAGTAGTATACTGACCCAACCAGGAACAAGGCCTCCAGGCATTCCACACCAGACAGCAAGTACTGAAGTGGGTGTTCACATATTTGAATATGGCGTAGCGTGTAGTTATTTACATGATCCAACTTCTCTGAAAAAAAGTAAATAGAGAAATCTCTTCTTCACCGTATACTTAGTAAAAATAAATAATGCAAGAAAGACACTGCAAGTACATGCACCGGTGTATGAGTGCTGCATTGTGCATATGCATACGCACTATGCATTGTGGGTAGTCGGACTGCACAAGCTTAGAAACAGAGATTCAAACAGACAGATGGGGAGTTGGACCCCTGTGCTGAGCACAACTATTGATGTTGCACCCTGGCACCCCAGTGGCTAAGCTAGGCCTAGAGGTATGGAGGCCCTGGCTGCAGTGGTTTATCCACCCCTTCATAATATGGACAAACCCCAAAAACTTGGTGTGCAGCCAGGACACCATATTTTTTCAACTCTCTCCAGGACAGATGGGCGCTGTTCTTCACACACCTTGCGGAGTGCTTCAGTTTGCATACTGCCATGGATCAAAGAATCTCAAAACCGACACCCTATCCCGACAGTTTGATACCTCAGAGGAGGAACATACCCATTATCGCCGTTTATCAGCACTGCATTTCCCGGGTATTGAGACATTGGTAAGGGAAGCTCCTCACCATGACTCCAATGGGATCACTGATTCCCTGCTTTACCATTAATCCTGGAGCCTCGGAAATACTACCATCCCAGAGGAGGTAGCTCTGGCCAATGCAAACACCCATGCCTGTCCCAAGTATGACCAAAACAAGAACTCGCCATAATCCCCTATGGGCACATCCATCCCCTACCCATACAGCCCCTGTTCCCATAAGGATTTCTCTCGTTTTAATTGTGCTCGCCCCCTTCCGTAGGACTCAACACTATTCTAATTGAAAGCGACACACTTCCTCCCTCTCCCCAAGCTTCCATCAGCCCAAAGAACAGCCTGGCCGATGATCCAGCACATCTTCTGATTCCATCGCCTATCTCAGGACAGGGCTCTAGGTCATCACCTCTAGGTTCTGGGAGGTGTTTTGTACGCCCATTGTGGCCTCTGTCAGCCTATCCTGAGGCCTCCTCCACCCACAGGGGTGTCGTCTTCAACCACAGAGAGTGGTTTTGAGGTGACCCTGGGTCCGGTTTCCTGTCTCTCTGAGCCCTCTCCTCCCCTGAGGATGGACTGTGATGGACCCTCAGGAGCCATACATCAGAGAGGCAGTCCTGTCATGGTCACTGTTCCCTCACCCCTAGCTTCCACTACGAGTCGTCCTGTCTCCGGCATTGGTCATTGGTCATGTCGATCATGTGTTGATTAGTAATGTCCCTCAGCTGTTTAGAGCCTATTTAGTTCTCCCAGTCCTTTGTTCTGTGCTCTGTGTTTGATTGATCTCGCCTTGTGCTGGCTTGTAATCCACAAGCCAGCACTGGCCTGGTTTGCTCTAGGGTTTATTAGATGTATTTATTTTTCTAGGAATTAGTTAGGGTTTTTTATTACTTTGCCCTCATTATCTTGTTTGTAGAATAATATTAATTAGAAATTGGTAGTTCAAACCTTTCGAGCCTCTTTGGGCCTTCACTTTGCTTAGGTCTACACCCTCTGCCATTACTGACCCTGCTATGGTTTCAATCACAGCAGCCCCCCTGGATATGTGCGCATACATGTTTTGTGCCTCTAAGTTATTTTTTACTAATTAAATGCATCATTTTGCATTTGATCAGTTTAAAAGCATATACATTTTCTGATTTCTCTTTTCATTTTCAATTAAATTGTTTCCATATCTGCCCTCCGCTACAAAATATAAACACACACATACACACTTTCCCATCGTCCATTCGCTGTTCACGGTCTCTCCTCTCTTTCAACCCTGTTCCTTCCTACACCTACTCTCTCTCCCTCCACAGGTAGCTACCCCTCCCAGCCCACTGGACATCTGTTGTCTAGCAACTCCTGCACCAATCACAGATCCAGGCCTCGCCGATCCTCTGCAGTGGAACCAGCCTTGCATGCAAATGTCCACCACTGACGAATCGAGCACTACCTCTCTCACACACACAAACACACACACACACACACACACACACACACACACACACACACACACACACACACAACACACACACACACACACACAACACACACACACACACACACACACACACACACACACACACACACACACACACACACACACACACACACACACACACACACACACACACACACACACACACACACAAGCCAGCTCTAGACACCTACAGACGTGGATGGCTACAGGTTACTAGCACTCCAGAAGATTACACGATTCAGATCATATCCTGAGCTTTAAATAAATGACCAGATTGGCCTGTTGAGTTGTCTAAATATATGCAACCCTTAAAAGAAGCCTAAATATAGATCATGGCATATTAGTAACTATATTTATAATGCTGAACATTCCTTTCGACAAAACCATTTATTTTAATGACAATAGTTTTAACATAGTATAGTTAGTATACAATACAACTATTACAATAGTATATACTTCTGACAAATATACTAGCTAAATTCCCTGAATGTAAATGTAGTACTCCAGCTGAAATTGGTTGTCATCATGTTTCTGTTTGGGGGAACTCCTACATTGATTTCCATTTGACCACAGTCATCTGGCAATTATAATACTTCTGCTGTACAAAATCTGATCCACCTATCAAGAGTGTCAACAATAGGCCGTGACCAGCCTGGCACATTACTTCACGACTCCTTTGTGTGTGTGTGTGTGTGTGTGTGTGTGTGTGTGTGTGTGTGTGTGTGTGTGTGTGTGTGTGTGTGTGTGTGTGTGTGTGTGTGTGCATGTGTTGTGTGTGTGTAAAGTGCATCGCGTTTGTGGGCCTTTGGTGTGTGTATACTGTACATCAGTGTTTTAAATGTGTTTCCTATGGAAGTGAAAGGTTTTCTAAGCTCCCCACCAATATCAGAAATCAGAGTGTTTTAGGTTCGTGTGTCAAACTGAGTAAGCCAAGGTCTTGCATATTCTCTTAATGTAAAACCAACTTGAACTGTCCAGACAAATTTTACATTGATGCCAGGTCAGCCGCCTCTGCATGCTACGCCTGCCCGGGCTGTGTTCACAGGCTCTCCACTGATTGTCTGACTGTTGGTCTGCATTAGTTTAAGGTTTTATATTTTCCTGGATTTCATAAACACTGTTTTTGACACACACTTCCTTTAGACAATATATATATAGCCAGCCATCACTTTTATTTTCAAAAGGAGCAGCAGCGTTAGTGAAGTGTGCATGGTAAACCAAAAAAGGGCTATCAAAACTCTTTCATTGGTTGTTGTCTCCCATGTCCTACTTTAACACCATCATCAGTGTCAGCCTTGTCATGGGTCAGGGGTTTGATGTAGCACAGCAGGTAGGAATCAGGCATCTTTATCTAAGAAATCTCCAATGGACATTGTAGATTGAAATGGAGTAGCTATACACCAGCCAAACACCATGGCCACTGGACATTACCCCTGCCCTATACCCTGATTGTATGGTTGCGGTGCAACTGTGTAATTATAGCTCCCTATGGCCACAATTCAAGTTGTCTTTGAACCTTCCCCTTCCTCTACAGGTCATTAGGCAGTCCAAACCACTCCAACATGTGTTACATGTCACCTCTCTCTCTCTCTCTCTCTCTCTCTCTCTCTCCTCTCTCTCTCATCTCTCTCTCTCTCTCTCTCTCTCTCTCTCATCTTCTCTCTCTCTCCTCTCTCTCTCTCTCTCTCTCCTCTCTCGATGGCCCGTCAGTTTGCAAGTATATGGGTCATGCAAACGCACTGCAGCAGAGGATGATCTCTGTATGTCTGCGTGGGCGTGTTGTGTGTGTGTGTGTTGGTCTGTGTGTGTGTGTGTGTGTGTGTGTGTGTGTGTGTGTGTGTGTGTGTGGTTGTGTGTGTGGTGTGTGTGCTGTGTGTGTGTGTGTGTGTGTGTCTTTGCCTGCAGCAGTGCACGTGATTGCGTGTGTGCTTTCTTTCATTAAATGCGTGCGCTGCATGAGACTGCTGTGCAAGATGGTTTTCTATTCTGCGTGTCACCTGTCCCCGTGTCTGCGAGTTTGCGTGCCGCGACGTGACATATGGTCAAAGTCATGTCATTTGTTTGCCATATATACACCCTCACCCAGACTCTATGTGTATGCTATGGTCAGTATCTCCTCTACGTGGCTAATGAATGTAAGTACAGTTTCAGTGTCATTAAATGAGTCGCGCCATGCTTTATAACACCAAGAAGGCTATCGCTACTAGTGCACTGTCATATGTCCATAAAGCATGGCACACACATATGACTGTGCTGATGATTCTGCATTGATTAACATACAACTTCACCAAGACCATACGATGAATGAAATAGTGTAAGTATATCTCTACGTGTTTAATAAATGTAAGAAGTGTTTTAAGTGTAATTTGAGTCCGAAGTGCTGTATAACACCAAAAAAGCTATCCTACCTAGTAAACAGGAAATAGAACAAAAAGCATGAAAAACAATTGACTGTGCTGAATGATTTACATTGATTAACACAAGTCTAAAACAACCAACTCCTGCTTGGGTT
>OLKM01002624.1:17500-24213 GCA_900291075.1 Melanogrammus aeglefinus | reverse complement strand
GACTTTTGTGGCAAGGATGGTCTTTCTATGGTCAACCTGTCCCTTGCTTGCAATTTGCATGAGCACCATACATAACATATGGTCAAAAGTCTGTCATTTGTTGCATATATACACCCTCACCAAGACCATACGCGATGAATGAAATAGTGTAAAGGAGTTAATCTCTACGTGTTAAAAAATGTAAAGTAGAAGTGTTTTAAGTGGTAATTTGAGTCCGAAAATTTGAGTCCGGAACCGAGTGCTTGTTATAACACCAAAAAAGCTATCCTACCTAGTAAACAGGAAATTATAACAAAAAGCATTGAAAAACAATGACTTTGACTGATGATTACATTGATTAGCCACAAGATAAACAAGTCTAAACAACCAACTCCTGCTTGGTGATGGGATTCATACATTCAAATTATGGAAAGTGGACAGTTAGGATCAATCAGACCAGACCCGAAATAGCAGGAATTGAAAAAGGAAAGGCAGGCGAAAATTAATGAACAGAAGCAAAAGGGATCAACCCCAAAGCAGAGACAGAGAAATACCAAGAAATCTTGTAACTGAGATTAATATGCTCAGCAGATATTGTTTCAGTAGCACAGGCCCAAGACTCATATCGTAGTTTACATTGAGATTTACACCACACCTAAAATATATAAATTAACTCCTTTAATTTAAAAAGAGGTAGCGGTGTGAATGTAACATCCTCTGCCAGAATTTTCTCCGCCGTACAGTCCCTCCCTTGCTTCTGCCCCTGTTAGAACCCTGACCAGAACCCTGTCAACCCTGTCAGACCCCCGGTTCTAAGGATCATCATTCAAGAATGCACAGTTTCCCACTGCCCTAGAAAGAGCGGTGATGCCCGGCACCCCCAAGGACCTGGACTCTTCTGTTCCACAAACATCAAAGTCTGAGGCTCCCAAATATCCCTTGTTCTTTTCCTTAGAGAAGAAAGAAGTCTGTCTTCCAGTACTGAGCGTCACAGACAGCAGGGGGTCCGAGAGTTGTCAATAGGTCTAGAGAGCACAGAGACAGCAAATAAATACAGAAAACAAAGCATACAGGTCCAAGGGATGGTCACATGACAGTACAAAGCACATACACATTATGTGCAAACTGTGCTGTAGTATGGGGAGTATTGATATGTACGTTGCTATTTTCTGGGGAAGTGGGAATCCGGTGTTGTTCTTAGTAACATGCGAAGGCATTAATAGACATTTTCCTCCCGTAGTGGTCTTGGTTGGTGCTCACACTGACGCATCCAAGTCCCACAGAATCACCTTGGTAAATATTTATTCAGCTAACATGAACGCCCTTGAGCTGCTACATCATCTGAATTACAGAATTAACTGTGACTGATGTGTTGTATTTCCACATTGAAATGAAATGAAAAGATATTGCATACATGTTGCACTTTATAATTTTTATATGCAATCATATCAATCAATTCACCCCAACGTTTCCCTTCAGATCTACCATCTCAGCGTCTCTCTGGTCACTCTCATTCTCATTGCTCTGACAATGGGGCCGGGTCTCGTCTCCTTGTTTTCGCCCTCATTCCCATGTCTTCTGGGTGCTCGCACTCTCACGCTTCAGAGGAAGACTAAAGATTCTCCCCCCCCGTATGTGTATCGACAAGGGTTTTCAAGGACAAAAAAAAGCTCACATTTATATCACAAGCACCCTTCTTCTCAAGTCATTCTCTCTCTCATCTTCCTCTCTCCTCTCTCATCCATCTTTCTCTCTCTCTTGCTTCTATCTCTTCTCAGCTCTCTCGTCTGGCCGATCTCTTCTCCGATCTCCCTCTCCCTTGCGTCAGCCGACGTCGGCGGCTGCTAGCAGCCCCCAGGTCCTCTGCTCCCTCTCTCTCGTCTACTAGCCCCCATCTGCTCCTCTCTCTCCTCTCTCTCGTCGTCTCTCGTCGTCTCTGCTCTCTCTCTCTCTCTCCTCCTCTTCTCGTTCTCTCTCTCTGCTCTTCACAGCCGGGCCCCATTCTCTCTCCGCTCATCTCTCTCTTCAGTCTCTCTGTCGACTCTGTCTCTGTCTCCTCTCGACTCTCTCCTCTGCTCTCTCACACTCTCTCTCTCGTCTCTCTGCTGCTCCTCTCTCTCTCTCTCTATCTTCTCTTCTCTCTCTCTCTCTCACGATCTCATCCTTCTCTCATTCTCTCTCTCTCTCGTCTTCCATCTCCACCTCTCTCCTCTCTCTATCTCTATCCCTCTCTCCGACTCTCTCTCCTCTCTCCTCTCATGCTTCCCCTCTCTCTCTGTCTCTCTCTCTGTCTCTGTCTCTCTCTGTCTCTGTCTCTCTCTGTCTCCCTCTCTCTCTCTCTGTCTCTGTCTGTCTCTCTCTCACACCCTCTCCCTCTGTCGCTCTCTCTCTCTCTCTCTCTCTCTCTCTCTCTCTCTCTCTCTCTCTCTCTCTCTCTCTCTCTCTCTCTCTCTCTCCTCTCTCTCTCTCTCTCTCTCTCTCTCTCTCTCTCTCTCTCTCTCTCTCTCTCTCTCTCTCTCTCTCTCTCTCTCTCTCCCCCTCTCTCTCTCTCTCTCTCTCTCTCTCTCTCTCTCTCTCTCTCTCTCTCTCTCTCTCTCTCTTTCTATCCCCTCTCTCCCTCTCTCCATCTCTCTCCATCTCTCTCTCTCTCTCTCTCTCTCTCTCTCTCTCTCTCTCTCTCTCTCTCTCTCTCTCTCTCTCTCTTTCCATATCTCAGACATTTTGTGGTTTGGCTGAACCTGTTGTCTGAATCAGCCACAAAAAGTAGGCAGTACTTATTACTCTGATTTTATTTATTGAACATGTTTTCTTCTAAATCTTCAACACAGAGATAAGACATCATTGGGCAGCTGTCTAGAGACAGCCTTTATGAAACACAGGGTGGACAATGAAGAAATGAGGAATGCACAGACCGCCGGGCTGAAGAAGCAGACAACAGGAAGACAAAGAGAGCGTGAGGGGGGGGTTTAAAGATGGCGATGTAGAGTTAAAGGGTAAGTCGAATCAATTGACATGATGAGCTGACAAAGAAGGGACAAGCAGAAGACAGGGGCAGGGAGAAAAAAAAGGCTTTGAGGAGAGATCAAGCACACGGTGAGGATGTAGATGAGAGGAGAGAGGAGCGAAGAATGAGAGTTACGCTCTCTAATTAAGAATGCCCTAGCTTCCTCTGCAAGGTACAATGCCCTAGTTAGTCTGACTTTACTTTTTATAAACCATACGCACGCATGCACGCACACACACACACACATACAGACAGACACACACACACGTGCGCAGACACACACGCACATTCACCTACAGTCGTGAAGGATGGCGTGCACTAATAAGCCATTTGGTTGGCAAGGTAGGTAAGCATATTGTCGAGGAAGAGAAAAAAAACCTTGCATTTGTGTGTGGGTGGATCACTGTGTGTGTGTGTGCATGCGTGCGTGTGTGCGTTGCATGTTGCGTGCGCGCGTGTGTGTTTGTGTGTGCGTCTAGGCGAGGAGAGTGAGTGAGTAAGTGAGTGACCAACGTTTATTTTTAGCCCAGAGCTACACAGTGTGTGTCATGTGATTTATCTATCCCCACTTCTTTTTCCTTCACTCCCTCCTCCCATCAATCCATCGCTCCGTTTCTCTTTCCAGCAGTCCCACTTCTCTTTCCCCTCCCACTCCCATGCCTTTAGAGAGAGACAAGAAAAGGCCTTCAGAGAGAGACAAGACATTTAGAGAGAGACAAGACCATCAGAGGGAGACAAGATAAGGCCATCAGAGAGAGACAAGCCAAGGCCTTCAGAGAGGCAAGGCCTTCAGAGAGACAAGACTATTCCTTCAGAGAGACAAGACTAGTCCTTCAGAGAGACAAGACAAGGCCTTCAGAGAGCGATAAGGCCTTCAAAGATATACAATACAAGACCTTCAGAGAGACACAAGACCTTCAGAGAGAGTCAAGAAAAGGCCTTCGGAGAGACAAAACAAGGCCTTCGGAGAGACAAGACAAGGGCCTCCAGATAGAGACACGTCAAGGTCTTTAAAGAGAGACAAGATATTGCCTTCAGAGAGAGACAAGAAAAGCCAAGGTGAGAGAAAAAATGAAAAGGTCAGCACAAAACAACGCAATAGGAAAGGGCGGAGGAAGGGCAGACAAGAGCTATGGAGGTTCAGTGAATGAGTTTATCTTCCCACACAGGAACAGAAACACAGGCATGCAGACACAAACACATGCACAAACAAAGGCACACATATATGCATGCACACACCCCCCCATTTAGATTTAGCCTCTCTTGTTAGTTGAGGTTTCAGCATCTCTGTTACCATGACTCCTTCGGATAAGGTATCTTAAAACAACAGCATGCCCCGTTACCATAGGAACTGTCCACTATCTTACTTCCAGAATCATGAATAAAGCAGAACTAAGCCAGGAACCATGGTGACACGAAAAGACACCTAACCATTTCCAATGAGCGACCATTTTCCCTTGAAATGGATTACAAAAAAATATATGTATACCATTGTTATGCACTCCAGATCAAATAAAGGTTGAATAAAACACAAACACACAGACGGCACACAGACGCAGATAATCACAAATGTGCTAAACCACCCACACAAAAAACCTGCCCTCAAAATGCACACTTAAACAAGCACAGAGAGCCAAACAAACCAGGCTGGCATAGAGAAATGCAAAGTGACAAAGATGGCTAGCAAACAGTCACAGTGACAGCACACTGACACTTGCATAGGGGGTGGAGAGGGCAAATATTCAACTGCTGAGAGAAATACTTACATGCACCAGCGCCCCTCCCCCAATGGCAACAAACATGCGCACACACACATGCCCAGGCATATTCACCACACACACGCACCCACACTATCTGTCTGTCTGTCTGTCTGTCTGTCTGTCTGTCTGTCTGTCTGTCTGTCTGTCTGTCTGTCTGTCTGTCTGTCTGTCTGTCTGTCTGTCCGTCTGTCCGTCTGTCTGTCCGTCTATCTGTCTGTCCGTCTGTCCGTCTGTCTATCTACTAGGCCTCAGTTTATCTCAATCACTGACGGCTGTTAATGAAATCCTGCATAATCAGGATTGCTAAATGCAGGATTGCAATTCCCTGACAACACCCCCCAGCCCCCCTACACCCCTCATCAAACTCTCAAAGTGTTAACCTATAAGCACTCCGCACAGTGACCGTACTCAGTACTACCCCGCAGCCGTCTGCTTCTTAACATTCAGTCATGCATCGAAATAGACATAACAATGTCACACGCTGTATGAGTGACTGTTTGTAGTGTATGTGTGTGTGTGTGTGTGTTTGGGGGGGGTGCTGTGTGTGTAGGTATTTATTTGTGTCTCTCTGTGCAGCAGAGGGAGATGGGGGGGAATGTGTGGAGGGTCATGATCTTGGCCAAAGAGCAGGGAATCAGCGTTGCAATTCCAGGGCTTATCACGGAAAGAGGCTAAGACCATATCTGACGGAGCAGCATGCCTGGAATGGAAGACCTCCATGCCCCACCCCCACCCTGCATCCACCCACGCATGAGGGGAGCGAAAGCAGCGACAGATGGAGGGATGAAAAGAAGCCAGAACGAGGCAGGGAAAGAGGAAGGAAAGAGAAAGCGCATGTGTTTGTGTGTGTGTGTGTGTATACGGGTGGATGTATGTTTGTTTGCGTTTGTGTGTGTGTTTGTGTGTGTGTGTGTGTGTGTGTGTGTGTGTGTGTGTGTGTGTGTGTGTGTGTGTGTGTGTGTGTGTGTGTGTGTGTGTGTGTGTGTGTGTGTGTGTGTGTGTGTGTGTGTGTGTGTGTGTCCCATGAATGCCCGTGTGTTCGTGCACCCTCGTGTGTGCGTGCAATGTGCACGCTCTTGTGCAATGAGATAACCCCTTGCAGTATTTTTAGGGAAAACCTATCCCTGCATGCAACGGGGTGAGCCACAGATCCCCGTTGCTGAGGTGTCTATTACCACCCCAGTGATTCACTGAGGGGGAGGGAAGAGGCCAAGGCAGGAGAGCAAGGGGAGGGTTAAATCACAACTTCTGTGACCATATAGATGAAGAGAGATCTTTCTATCGAAAGTCAAGCAATTTTTTTGCCCAGGAGATGTTTGACACAGGTTTGAGCACCTCAGTGTATCTCAAGCTTGAAAGTCGAGAGAGATTGCAGGAATAATGACAGAGAGAAACAGGTTTAAAAAAAAGGTACAGTACAATTTCTGACAATCGATGAATCAATCTAAGAATGTATTAGGTCCAAAAGTAATCATAATATTGGCTGCTTATAGCATCAGAAATTCAAACAGTTGCTTTCCTCTATTTCGGGTCATTCTAAAAATAATACGCTTAGCATCTCTTGGCCACTTGTCAGAAACATAGAGCCATTTGAAGAAATCACAGCGCTGTGCTAACTTAACATAATGGGCCTCTTCCATTATGGATATTGTTCTATGAGTCATTGAATCAGAAGAAGAAAGAAGATAAAAGAAAGGGCACCAACACAAAAAACAAAACAGTGGTTGCAGTCCTGTTGTAATGTCCTCACAGCGCAGACAAGGTCAGAAGTGAGAGAGGGATAGACTGCGCTGATGGTCGTGGTGGAGGTGTGGAGGGCGGGGATGGGGGGCAGACCCCAAGGATACAGTGAGGGGGATGTGTGATGCGAGGAGGGGGGGGGGAGGAGGGAGAGGGCAGTTGGAGGTTTGTGTGAGTAGGATGGAAACCGTTCGATCTCACAGACTGCAAAGCAAAATGGACAAAGGAGA
>OLKM01002624.1:0-12500 GCA_900291075.1 Melanogrammus aeglefinus | reverse complement strand
TGTGCTTCGTGATTAAACCAGCGAACATGTCGGACACGAACCTGTCCTTACAGCAGCACCTGTTCTTACAACATCGCGGATTCCGGGTCCTAATCCGAGGCAATCTATTACATAACCGGATGACATTTCACACAATAACGATGATGCCCTAATGATGCAAATAAAATAAAAACACCAAAAAAAGCATGCGTGCTTACTTTCCCAGTTCCTCGAAGAGCTGATATTCATCAGTAAATCTTGTGCAGATCGTTAATGCCATCCTGATAGCAAAGCTCGGGGTGCTCGGAGACGCGTTTAAGGTGCTCACAGAATCCCCTTCTTCAACGCCGCCCGATTTGTCCTGAACCTGCAAGCCAGAACGGAGGGATTCATGCAAAGCTAAATCGCATTGACAGGAGCACTTGGCAAGATGATGTTGAGGGAAGAGGTGTCGGTTTTATGGCTTCTAGCCGGACAGAGGATTTCCAGTGTTCTGCCGTGTATGGGGTTTTGTCTTCACATGCGGTGATTTGTCACAGATCAGTCGCGTAGTATTTGGTTCATTTCCATATCTATCGTATGTGGGCTACATCCCAAACTCGACTAGTCTCTGTGCGCTCATCATAAGCCGTACCGCCGCATCTCACCCTTGCTGCGCGAGACAGGCCCCGCCCCCTCTGGAAGCCTCCTCCAGATTATATTTTTAGGATTCTTATCAATCTTATCATTATTATTATTATTAGGATGTCAAGATCCGGTGAAACGGCGAGCAACCTATTGTAATGGTTCTTGTTTTTATATATTATATATTTTATATATTATTATATTATATTATATTATATTATATTATATTATATTATATTATATTATAGGCTATGCAATCATTGTCCTAGGCCTACTTGATGATTGGTATCCCGTTAATGCGTGGTTTGTTTTGGTTTTTAACTTAAATTGTAGTGGTACTCGCTTTGGATTAAAGCAGCTAAGAAATGCCTATGTATGTCACTTTTGGGTTGCGTCAGTTCACTGTTGGTTCAGAACGTTAGCAACAGCTGCAGGTGTATTCTTGGGTAGTTCTGTGGTCACTGCCACCGTGCCTCATTTAAACGCAACCTTTGAGACACCTGCAGCCAGTGGCTAATCCAAACCTTTTTTAATGGGGCTTCAATCGAAATGATTGGAAAGTCAACAATTTCAGTTTCAGTGATTGATCAACATGTCGATAGCTCTGACTTAATAACAATGACTGAATAACTTGATCACAGTATTTTTGAGTGGTTATCAGATCAGGTGTTAATTTTTTTAGGACGACCATCATGAAAGTCATGGTTAGGCGATTACTGTGAAATAACATGACACAACTGATATGTGTCAACTTTTTTAATCAATGTCTGAAACATGAATCTGGGACATGTATGGGCAGATAAACACAGATGAATAAATAAGTTAGTGTGGTTGCAAAGCAAGCCACACTAGTAATCATGTGTCTTATCATATATTTATAATCTTCCTATTCTTCCCCCTCATTTTGCGTATCTAATCCTACATTTTGGAGGTATAAAAATGGAGGTGTACAATTAAAAAAATGTGTATACTTTTTAAATTAGTATTTACAATATTATTTATTATTAAAAGTGAAATGGGCAAAAGCACAAAAATCAATCACTCCAACGTGAAAACCGAGTTGTCAAATGAAATAGGCATAACCTATGTAGACCGTAAGGAGGTCTCCGAAAAGTTTGGTACTGCTGTTACTGCTGTTACTGCTGCCTCTATAACTCAAGACCAAACCTTAAAGGCAGCACTGCCTTATTTGACATGCTGAAACTTTTTGCCTCAAGGACCCAAGTTTTTTCTGTACCCTTAAACTTTTGGAAAATCTTGAAAGAATAGTGATAACTGACCCGTACACTCAAGATTTGGTAAACGTACCACCTAATACTGCCTGACCTTGTAGTGTACTATCGGCCGAGTTATGGGAACACATGATTATGCAAATGAGCTTCAGAGAATCCCAGAGCCATTACATGTGATGTGCCCATCAAGGACATACCCCTTAGGTAATGAAAAGCTTGGTTTGATAGCTAGCAAAGTTTCGTCGCAGGGTCAATCTCAAATGATCACTGTTGCAGGTGCTCATCGAGCTATGTTTTCAAATTGGAGATGTCAATGGGGTTTTATCAAAATGGGGATAAAACGCTGACTTTAACAATTCTGAAGGGGAGCAATTCAGAGTTGTCAAAGTTGGTATACCTATATAGAAACAGTAGCCTACTTAAGCAGGCCTCCAAAAAGTAAAGTACCTCATTGGCGACAGGGGCGCCATAACTCACAATCAAACACAAACAATCTGCCCCATTATTAAATCAATCACAAGTCTGCTTCAAAGCAGCCCAGGGATTTGGAACGTGGGTGGCGTTTTAGCCTCGCTAGCATATGTACGTCAGCACGCCCTCAGAATATCACGTGAACGAGTTCACTTTTTTTTTCAGAAAAAATCTATATTTATTTAAAGTAACACTTTACTGATTATTTACAAAATATAAAGTTATTTTTGCTAAGGCCATCTGTCTACTCATTGGATGGATTACTGAAACTATTACTGCAGTATCACTTTGTTCAGGTCAACAGAACTTCCCTCCTCTTCTTTTAAATGCATATCCAGCGTATGTGCTGGTTAGGCTAATTATGAGCTGCAAAGTAATTCCAGTAATTTTTCTTGTGCTGATGTAAGATACGTCAAACATTTTCGGAATTCTCATCCCAAAGATGACAGGATAAGAGGCAGTTGCCATCAGTTCAAACAGATTTAGATATAATTTAATTAATTCAGTGCTGGATATAAATGAAGAACTATTTAACCATATGTAGGCCTATCTAGACCCCGTTTGACTAGACTGAAGGAGATGGGCACATCATCGACAGCTGTCTCATTTCCAAGCCAGGTAGTAGGCTGCTACTAGAAATTTAGGTATTTGGTTGTGCCCTCCTGACATGACACCTCAGTAAATCTTTGCTTGAAAATGTGATAAAACTACTGATTAAGTCGTTTTGTAGGTCTACTTAACGTTCACAACTGTAACGCAACTTCACAATCACCAAACCCCTCCGCAGTTGCCCATTTAAATGTTATAGTACGTCACCACCAATATCATCCAGAAGGTGGCAGTATTTCATTTAGATAGAAGAGAAAGATGTTGTGTCAATGCGTTCTACATAATGGAATTAATGAATTACTATAGCACAACAAGTAAGGGATAATCACAAAGAGGGTAGGGCAATATACAGTTTGATATGACCGACTCGTGGACGGCTTACCGCCCGAGACGAGCCGGGCATATCAAACTGCTAATTGCCCTGCCTTGAGGTGATTATCCCGTTTATTCTACTTCTTCCTTGCCAACTTAATAAAACAATTTAAATACCTTAATAATTGTGCTTTTTCTAATTCGTATCGCATGCTTAGTAAATGTATACTCTGTTTGAGTTCATCTCCCTCAAAAAGTAGGCTACACTTTATTACGATCGATCAAACATGTTTTGGACACCTCGAAGGGCATTATACCGCTTATACCTAAGGTCACTTGCCAAAGAATTAGATCATTCATTTATATGTCATGCGTTTTACAATCCAAATATAAAGTTTTTCACATGCCATAATTTAGTTTCCCTGGTAACGCCTGAGGGTTTGACTAAAACCTGGAACAATCATTACCCTCACGTATGGCCCATGGAAACGTTGTTCACTCCTCCAGTAAATGGGACGGACCTTAGCTACGACTTCGCAACGGGTGGTATTTATGGCGACACATCAGTGCCATAACTCACTAATGTGATAAAAGATGCATTCGGGCATATTATATTATTCCACACGCGTAGATATTAACTGCGAGCGCGCAAATGATCTCTGCGCACCCGCAAATGATCTCTGTGCGCGACGCAAATGATCTCTGCGCGCGCAAAAAAGCCTCTCGCGCGTAACAGCCTCTCGCTGCCTCTCAAGGTGGTCCCTCACATGAATAAAGAAGTTCTCTAGGGCCTGTACTATGTCTGTCGGCACATCAACATGCCTTGACAGTGCATTGCACAAATACAACTCCTGCCTACCAGTTTTGAGACTAACGCCGTTAGAATAAACGCGATTACGTAACGCTGTTACATTCCTCTGTAATTTGTAATCTAATTAATTACTTTATCCAGCGTTACTAACGCTGTTTCCGTTACTAACATGACTTGTGTTGCCGTTACTAAAATCGGGGCCCCAGCGCGATCATGGTAAAAAAAAAAAGAAGCCTGCAGCCAGCATGAGTTCTAGGCTATTGTTTTTTCTTTTCTTCCTTTCCTCCTCCTCACTTCATAAGCGGGCTGCAGAGTAGAGAGCACACTAGTACAACACGGTTTCGATAAATACCAAGGATAAGACAGGTCATGTTTTGCGGATATGGAACAAGGAAGTAACTGACTTGACGATGTATAGCTGCGTGACATCATTGACGAATCCTTGTAGAGTTTATTTTACACACAAACCGACGTAGCTTCTGTGCGGCGCACACACACAACTTTCGACCGGTAAAACCAAAGTTGATAGACAGAGAAGAAATGGCGAGTACAGAAGAGGAGGATAAAGTGGGAAAGTTGGCGTTTAGCAAGTGGAAATATAAACACTACTTCACCATCGTTGAGAGAAAGGGGAAGAACTTGTATTTGAAGTGCACGTTATGCCCGGGAGGAAAGCGTTTGTCCACATCGGCCGCGAGCAACTCAAATCTAATGAAGCATCTGACCACAAACATTTGCAGCAACAAAAACTAGTGGCAAAAAACAACAGACGACAGCAATAATACATCAGTAGCTAGCTCCAGCAAAGAAGGGCATGACGGGGCCACGGCGGCTAAGCAGCAAAAGCTGGATTTTGATCTCCCACAAAAACTGCCTGTCACACAGCGTGAACTGAATGGGCTGATCGGCAGGTATGTCGTTGACAAACATGTTGCCCATAAAAACAGTTGAGTCAGACTCCTTCAAAGCCATCATTAAAAAATACCCGTCAGAGAAAATGTCAAAATTCCATGCAGAAAGACCTTCTCTAAATATCTGGATGACGAGTATGCCAATATGCACAGAGAGCTACTGAAGGCTTTTGAAGAGATAGAATATGTGTCTACGACTGCAGATATTTGGACTGCACATAACAAAAGTTATCTTGGTGTAACTGCCCACTGGATCCATCCACCTAGCCTGAAAAGAAAAAAAGCTGCCCTGGCATGCAGAAGATTTATGGGCCGTCATACATATGACAAATTAGCAAACGAACTAGACGATATTCATTCTTCATTTGGCATTTCACACAAAATAACAGCTACAGTCACAAACAATGGTTCCAATTTTGTGAAGGCATTTAAAGTCTACCAGCCCATTGTTGAGGATGACGAGTCTGAAGATGATGAAGACGGTGCAGATGATGCTGTGTCTTTTGTGGATGTTGATAATGTCTTACAAAACAGAGGTGATGATGTTGATGATGTTGATGATGCTGTGATGGTGACATTGCCACCACATCACAGGTGTGCATCGCACACATTAAATCTGGTTTCATGTACTGATGTTGAGAAGTGGCTACAGTCATCAGATGTGAAATCTACCTACAGAAGTGCAACAGCAAAATGCACAGCGTTGTGGAACAAGACTAGTCGTTCCACAGTGGCTGCGGAGACCGTTGATGAAGTCCTCAAGAAGAAGCTGCTTGTTCCTTGTTCGACCAGATGGAACTCATTCTATGATGCTGTAGCTCGAATCTGCGAGATCCCCATCACCGTGCTGACCACGCTCTCCTCCAAGTTTGGAGTGAAAGCAATCACAGAGCGGGAGCTTCTGCTCCTCAAGGAATACTGCAAAGTTATGAAACCACTGACAGTAGCCTTAGACAAACTTCAGGGTGAAGACAGGTGCTTCCATGGCACACTCCTACCCACGCTGGAGTCATGATCTCCCAAACCCTGGACCCTGAGAAACACAGGGGGACTGCAAATCCTTGTCCACCTTCCAGTGGCAGTTGTCATGGTAAGAAATAGCCTACTAACTTTAAATATGTTCTTACATTTTGAAAAAAGCTACATCAAATGGATTTTTAGCATATAATAGAGTGTGTGTGTGTGTGTGTGTGTGTGTGTGTGTGTGTGTGTGTGTGTGTGTGTGTGTGTGTGTGTGTGTGTGTGTGTGTGTGTGAGAGAGAGAGAGAGAGAGAGAGAGAGAGAGAGAGAGAGAGTGAGTACGAATGTGCACTATGCACACTCACATGTGTGTTAGTCAGTGTATTAATGTCATTTGAATCATGTTTAATTTCAGGCAGTGAAAACCAGATTTGCAGAGATTCTGGAAAGCGAGAGTGCCATACTAGCTGCTGTGACGCTGCCCAGGTTTAAACTACGTTGGCTGTGGACGCAGGACAGAAGGGACAAGGCCAAGGCAAGTCTGCTGGCAGAGTGCCGTAAAGTCCAAGATGAAGTCCTGCTTCAAGGTACCAGCACATCAACACACAACCTCAGCACTGCCACTGACTCTGCCAAAGAGGATGAGGACGATGCGTTCTACTGCTTTGTAGAGGAGGATGATCATACCACTGATACTGCCGAATCCAAAATTTGTGATTATGTCCAAATCGATGGGTAAAGCATGGCGGATCTGAATAGATTTCCTCTGATAAAGCACCTCTCACTAAAATACAATGCAGCAACTCCGTCCAGTGCCCCCGTAGAGCGTCTGTTTAGCCTTGGGAAGCTGGTCTTTTACTCCAAAGAGAAAACAGGTTGTCAGACCAGAAGTTGAAAAGCTTGTGCTTCTAAGGTACAATCACTGGTTTAATGAGTAGAATGGTTAGATCACTGGGTTGCCTGGATAGATGAAGGAATACATAAGTGTGCATGGATGCAAAGATGAATGTCTAGTTGCTAAAATTTGAGTTTACATTTTCAGTACTACAAATACCTCATATTTTGTTTCACTGTACTTTTTGGACATGCATGAAAAACTTGTAACAGGCTTCAGTATGTCTACCAGACAGTTTGATTTTTTTTATTATTATTATTATTTATGCTAGTGTTAACAGCACTTTATTTTGATTAATGGTTTACTTTGCTTAAAGAAAATACTTGAAGGAGGCTACTGTATGTCTACCAGATCAGTTGTCTGAAATTGCAAGACAAATTGTTTTCTTTCATTTGCACTAGTGTTAAAAGCATTGCAGGCCAATATGCCTATTGCTTCTAAATGCACCATAATTGTATTTTTGTTCATGAAGGAACACCTTGAAGTAGGCTGTACTATGTCTAGCATACACCAGCTAACAGTTATTGTTCTGATAAAGTGCTGATTTGTTTAATTTATGCTAGTATTTAAATCACTTTATGTTGTTTAACTGTTTAGTTTTGTGCAAAGAAAGTACTTGAAGTAGGCTACTCACTGTATGTATAGAAGACAGTTGTCTGAACATGTAAGCCTTTTTCTTGTTTCTTCTTTTATTTGCACTGTTTGCACTGAAACATAATATTTTCAGATGTGGGTCAGAGACTAAATACCTTTTGGGGTCCTTGACAGCCAGGTGAAAAGATTGAGCACCACTGACTTAGAACCATACTGTATGTGTTTAGAAAACAGTCAGGATTTAGTAGACATTTCTACTGTAGCTACATTTGATATCAGGTCTGAAAGGGATTGTTATGCCAGTTGCTGATGTGTCAGTTTCGATAAATATTATGTTGATGAGCAATAAATTGAATTATTGAAGTTCATATCCCCCCCATGGCAAAGGATATTTGTTTAAGGTTAATTATCTCTCTATGCTGTTCTACTCTATGAAACTGGCGTGTGAAACATGCTTCTTAAAAGCCGAATTCTTTGACATATTACTTTGTTTTAGTAATGCAAAAATTACTTTTCCTAGTAATTAGTTACTTTTATAATAGAGTAATTGAGTTACTAACTCAATTACTTTTTTAAGAAGTAATTTGTAATTGTAATTAGTTACTTTTTCAAAGTAATTTGCCCTTCACTGCTGCCTACACATAAACTCAAAATAATCCAAATCAATAGGCTCTTTTGTGACTCCCAGTTCAAACTTGGACAGGAGCCGGGTCAGGATCTGTCTCCTAATGGTGTCCTGAAAAGAGAGAATGCAAGTGAAAAAATAAATACATATCTCTCTCCATATGAGAAACAAAAGGTGTGTGTGTGTGTGTGTGTGTGTGTGTGTGTGTGTGTGTGTGTGTGTGTGTGTGTGTGTGTGTGTGTGTGTGTGTGTGTGTGTGTGTGTGTGTGTGTGTGTCTGAACATACGGAAATTCCATTGGCAGTTAATTTCACTATCCATTATTACAGCTCGACTATGGATATTGTGGTACAGCTGCTGACCGACATACCTCCATACTAGATGCTGGAACAGAAACTCGGTGAAATCTGTGTCACAAACATGGGGGGTGAGGGGAAATGAACATCCATCAACTTTTGACCAATGCCATACCCAGCAAGTTTCTAAAATAATATTTACAATCCATTACTATATTTTTAGGTTCACAAACAGAATATGCACGTTAACCCTACAATAGTTCAGTTAGCCTAATAACGTGACTTGAGTCATTGTAGCCAGTCAGACATCGCTCTAACTAATGTTAACCCTAAAACTAACGTTAGCTATTCATTAGCGTTAGCTGCGGTTAACATTACTAGACAAGTATAAATGTTCTAGACATACGATACAAAGTTGAGCTAACACTAACAGTTTCTCAGAAACACACGTAGATGATGAAATTCTCTAGAAGCCGAAGTTTTCCGTTCATCTAAATGCAGAATTCCGCCAAAGGTGTACCACTGACCACACGGACCTGTCCCAGACATGTCGTCCGGAGTCTCAGTAACAGAACTGAAGAAGAGATGGCTGATCCAATACGCGACTCAAGATATGGCCTTATATATAGATAGCCTGCCCTGCTATGTTAATCTATCCCCATAATATCGATAAATTATTATTTCGAGCTAGATGCGTGCAGAACATCTTTCTATTCAAAAGCACATACTGCGACGGAAAACGGTAATCATTTTGTCGACGTATCAGGGTGACATACGTCATCTCCAAAACATACCGGTGAAATGTAGCAAGACATTATACGCTGTTATGCGCAAGAATGCGCCGCTTTCTACACAGTCAATTGTAGTATTTCAAGTAGTAGCACTAGACAAAACGCAGTTGTACTGAGTATTCAAATGCACCTAAACTACGCGCGTTGTAGCACATTCAATAGCCGTTAAAATACGGTGTCGTTCTAGGATCTAAGTATCTCCACCCTTCTTAGTACGTAGTTGCAGAGTCATATAGATTAGTAAGCTACAGTTACAACATTGTGGTCACGTGGCCCAATCGTAGACTGAAATTTTACACAAGAGGTATGTCGTCGTTTCAATCCATCTATTGGATGATTACTGCACCGGCTTGTACCTGAAAGAGAACAGACCAGACGTGGTTGTCTTCGGAATTTGCTGCAGAGAAATAAGACTGGCTTTAATTAAATATGGTGCAATCAGAAGGGTTAAACAAAGGGCCTACTCTACAGGAGTAATCCCAGTGTGACGGACTTTCGTTACTGTTTTACCTGATAAATGTGTCAATTTATAGTTGCCGAGCAGAAAGCGGAGAACATCTTCTCATGCAAAGCCTGTCTCGCCAGATAACGCCTATCACTTTGTCACGTATCACCTTCATTAGGCATAGAAATCGCCGTAAAGCAATGTAGAACAACAAAATACTCTGTTATAGCACCAAGGCCATGTCGATCCGAGTTTTCAGCGTCCATCTGATTCAAAGATTCCGAGTGTTCCAGTTGAAAATGAAGCAGAGTTTCTGCAACTATTGCAAAACTGGCACCTTATAAATCCGAATGTAGTGAACTAAAAACAATCGCGCGAAAAAATCGGTTGTCTAGTCACAACAGCAAGGCAAAGTAGATCTCCACCCTTAACACCCGTCGGCACTGCACTCGGAGTCATCGACTACCTACGATTGTCCTCACTGAGTTACAATCATCGCTGATGGTCACGTTGCGCCTATCGATAGACTTTTGCTCGTGAGGCAAGAAGCTTCGTTTTACGAATCCATCTTAGTTGTATCAGAAAACAAACAACAGCAGTAGGCACACAATAAATAAGATATGAGAGATCATGAAGGTAGACATCATTACTATAACAACTTGAGTCACAATTTAGTCTGAGATGACGTGTCGTGTGCTAAGATCATTTTTGCACTGCCTTTGGAACTTATAACACAGGAGGTCTGGAATGCAGACTCGAAAGATTGTGGATCGAAGTGAAGTATCTGGCTGAAGAGTAAGATGCATCACACTAACAGTGGGCAATGATCATTCGCAAACTTCCCAGAATGTCTGTAGTTTTAAATTAAAAAAAACTGAATATTTAAAAATGACAAGTTATCAGAAAATAATGAAGTTCAACTTATTGTTATTATTTTAGTGCAACCTGTCAGGCGGACATGCTTAAAATCTTGGTGAAACAGACATTCAAAATCTGAGGCTAAATAAAATGGCAATATGTAAAATGTACACTGAGCAATCTAATTTTTCATAGTCACTGATACATCAAATGGTTTAAAGTAAAGCTCATCCATCTTGCATACAATGAACATTGTTCTGGATGCAGCGGACCTAAAGGCATGTAATGCTGCTAAAAACAAACGTTTCCATCAGTTCACACTCTTACTAATACATTTTCATACATCACACTGATGAAGACTCTATCTTGACAATCACAGGCATCTTCAAATTACCTCATTACAGATAAGTGATAGGAGCAAGCCTACTCAGGTGCCATGGTATGTATTCATTTGGCGAGACAAAAATACAATCGGATACTCCAACAATTCAGCTCCAATTTTGGAAACAATGCGTGGCCATTTTTGAGCTCACTTAGTGAAGCATTTTTCCTGGGTCTAAATTAGTCTTCTCCTCGTAAAGCATTCTCGATAGAATACCATACAACTCTGGTGCTTTTATGCGCTAATGATTGGTTTATTATTTGAAAGTTGTTTTAATTCTTTCTTACAAGAAATTATGTTTGCTTCATAACGCATGCACACATGTGCAGAATTGGGCCAATGGTCACTATAATACCACGGGATCAATGAATCATGATGCAATTGACAATAAAGTGCTTTCTATTTCCTATGTCTATTTCTATTCTATTCTATGATGCTTTGGTAACGAAATTGACTGAGAAAAATAGTGCTTCACGAGTTAAGGATGATTCAACATTATTACATCGCACTTCTAGCGCTTTCCCACCCGGAGTCCCAGGCGCTTAGAACATTATCACCAGTCGTTCAAGTCCATGTTGCGGGCCTATTGCCTTGAAGCTCGGTGGAGTTGGGAGGACTGTGGCCTTGGGCTACTTTTTCGCATCGCGGGAAGTAGTGCAAGAGTCTCACTGGGATTCAGTCCCGCTGGAATTATTGTTTTCCCATAACGGTGCGCACTCCGTTAGGCGGTATTAAAGGAACAGTGGGTTGAGTGCACCTAGCTCCTCATAGGTGTTTGTTAAGTTCGTTATAATGACTTTCGTTCCAGGCTACACAGAGTCGTGAACTCGCCCGCAGAACCTCCAGGAGGCGCAATCAAAAATGAAAAACGTGGTACGACGAAAAGCACGGTCTCGTTCGTTTCGTCCTGGTGCAAGGTACTTGTGCTGCTCCCTGTCCTGGCGCTGTATTTCAGGCCAGATACAGTGGGCCGTATACAATATAAGAGAAGTTGTCGGACCTCGATTATGTGCTGTCCACTCCAGACAGGCGACAGCAACACTCGGGTGTGCCATAATCAATATTGCTTAAGGCCATATTTTCGGTCGTGAGTCGCCCAGCCAGTCTGTGTCGGACGACTCGGCCACTCTGCTCGCTGCGCCTGACCGCGAACGAAGACAACGTTGCGGCCCCCTCACGGTCGATTATCATGTGGTCGTTAAAAACTCGGGTAATGTTGGCTGTCCTGAGGAGCAGCTACCGCATTTAACCGACACAGGAAAGAATGACATGGTTGCTTTGATTCGTGATTTTCCAGAGCTAACAGGAGATGTCCAAACAGTAACCTCAGTGTTAAAGCATGACATTGATGTCGGGACATCCGCTCTATTATACATCAGCATCCGTACAGGGTTAATCGGCGAAACGTAACCTGTAAAAAAAAGAAGTTGACTACATGCTCTCCAATAAATATCCGCTGAAACCAAAGTTCAAGTCCGTGGAGTTCTCCTTGTCTTTTAGTTCTTAAAAGTGATGGAATCACACCGGCTTTTGCACTGATTACAGGCGCGTCAATGCTGTAACCATTCCTGACAGTATCCGCTGCCGCGAATTGGACGACTGTGTTGACCGTGTTGGCTCCCGCGAGGTTCGCACTAAGCTGACCTCCTAAAGGTTACTGGCAGTTCAACTGACGGACCGAGCTAAAAGATCTCTGCCTGCTGTCA
>OLKM01002623.1:57500-61195 GCA_900291075.1 Melanogrammus aeglefinus | reverse complement strand
CAGCCCAAGAGAAGAGCAGAAGGAGGAGAGGGAGGGAGGAGAGAAAGAGGGAGGGTAGGTAAGGGAGGGGAGAACGGAGAGGCAGAGAGAGAAAAAAAAAGGAACACGGAGGGAGAGGAGAAAAGCAGCAACAGGCTGTGCTGGATGAGAGAGAGGAGAGAGAGAGAGAGAGGAGAGAGAGAGAGAGAGAGAGAGAGAGAGAGAGAGAGAGAAGGAGAGAGACGAGGGAGCGAGAGAAGAGAGAGAAGAGGAGAGACAGAGGAGAGGTAAGGAGAGAGAGGAGAGGAAAGAGGAGAGAGAGAAGAGAGAGAGAGAGAGAGAGTGGAAGAGAGAGAGAGGGAGATGAGAGAGAGAGAGAGAAGAGAGAGAGAGAGAGAGAGAGAGAGCAGAGAGGGTGATGAGAGGAGAGAAAGGTATGTGAGGAGAGAGAGGGTAAGAGAGAGAGAGAGAGAGAGAGAGAGAGAGGAAGAGAGGGAGAGAGAGAGAGAGGGTGATGAGAGAGGAGAAAGAGGTGTGGAGAGAGAGAGATAAGAGAGAGAGAGAGAGAGAGAGAGAGAGAGAGAGAGAGAGAGAGAGAGAGAGAGAGAGAGAGAGAGAGAGAGAGAGAGAGAGAGAGAGAGAGAGAGAGAGAGAGAGAGAGAGAGAGAGAGAGAGAGAGAGAGAGAGAGAGAGAGAGAGAGAGAGAGAGAGAGAGAGAGAGAGAGAGAGAGAGAGAAACAGAAACAGAGAACAGTGGAGAGAGATACAGAGAGGGGAGAGAGAAGGAGGGCGATAAGAAGAAAAGAAAGAGGGGCGGAGAGTGGGAGAGAGATTCTGAATGGCAGACAGAGAATGTAAAACAAAGAGAAAAAGCAGAGAGATGAAGGAAGTGAGGGATAAATAACCAAAAACAGGGGGAGACGTGGTGCGGGCGGTAAGGTGAGGAAATGATGAGGCAAGAGGAAGGAACATGAGTGAGATGAAGGACATCTGAGAGGAGTGAAGAGAAGTATGGGGGGGGGACCAGAAAATAAAAGGAAAGTAGAGACAGAACAGAACCGGCACAGAGACAGAGAAAGCAGGTGATTTATGAAATGTACAAATCAGAGCCCCATGGAACATCCCATTCTCAAAGTTGGAACACGAGTCTGGAACAGGAAGGAAACATGAACATGAAGATGTTGTGTTTGAGCTCTTCATGTCTGGCAGCTCGTAGAACCTCCCAGAAGTATTGTTCACCCTTTCATAACCCAGCCGTGTGTGTGTCGTCATGGGTGGCGTGCCTGCAGGTAGAACTCTCTCTTCTCTTCACTCTCTGGTCCTACCTGGCTGTCTGACACATGTCGAGTACCTGGGTGTTTGAATACACGCCACTTTTCCCTTGATGGATATATAGATATATCGCACATCCGTTTTCTTTTGTTAACACATATGGTATAGGCCAGGGTGTGACAGAAGCCTGTCGATCATCAACACTTTAGGTTGATTTTCTGTTCTACAAATGTGTTGTTGCAAGTGAGAATGAAGCCAAAACATAGAGGAGACTTTTAACTCATCCATCGATCCATCAGATGTATGGGAAATCGCGTTGCTATGGTTTTACATGGAGGAGGAGAAAACGGTACCAAAATAAAGGGTGGTTTTTAAATCAGGGCTTTTCACATGGGTCTGCTTTCAACAGAGGAACACATGTTCCTACTGTTTCACCCCCCATTAAAAAGAAAACGATCTTAGGTCATTTAGTCTTGAAAATGAACTTCCCAGCCAGCCAGGTTCAAATTACTGACACAGCCAGATTCTGAGCATATTAGCATCCCTGGAGTAGCAGGGAGTTACTCCGATTACAGGGCACTGTAAAGGGAATTACCTCGTAATGAGGCTAAAGTCGAACCGCTGTGAAACGTCTGTCGGCTACGATGCTCAGTGCGGCAGCTCGCCTTAACGCCGCAGCTTAGAGGACCTTCAGGGCCTGTTGATTTAAAGTAGCCTCCCCACCACAGGGGGAGCTTGTGAGCCACAGGGGAGGACACGGCGGAAAGTTAAAACAGTAAACAATGCGGCGGCCACATGGATGTGCCCGCAAACGAGACAGCAGAGCAATACTGGCCGCCGCTTAAATTCATTAAAACACTCCGAAGATTAAAGCTGTAATAGGTTCAGCAGATGTTCTGTGCTGCCCAGTCCATTACTCTAATGTTTGTGGATGCATATATTAGGGTATTCGTTAGATGCTCTGCTGATCTATTTAGAAATGTACTTGAGTGAACAAGTCAGAGGGGGACTCATGCTACATTTACATTTTAGGGCATTTAGCAGACCAAAGCGACTTACAATCAGTACATTTTTCAGTAGGAGAAACAACAATATATCGCTGTCAGTACAGTAAGGATGCTCATAGTATTAAGTGCTAACAATTGCTAGGTTAACCCATTCCTCGTTTACAACAGAGATAGCTAGGATAAGATGGGGAGAGTACCTATATTCCCTGGGTCCTATGTTCCCTGGGTCCTATGTTCCCCGGGTGGGTCCTATGTTCCCCGCTTTGTATGTGACCGGGGAACATAGGATCCGGAGAGCGAATCTTTTTTTCGTAGGATGGTCGGGGCAAGTACCGCATTTTCCGCCTCTGATTCGCATGTGATTGGTTGGAATGGCTCTCCTCCTATTGGTTATGGTTAGAGTAAGGGTTAGGCTTAGGGTTAACCCTCACCCTAACCATAACCCTAAACCTGACCCTAACCAGGGGAACATAGGACCTGGGGAACATAGGGATGGCCAATATGCTACACAATGCTAGTACTATTTTCAAGGGCCAGGACGAACAACATACAATAAGTGCGCAGGGTGGAGAGAGTGCAGAGACTAGGGCCGCGTTCAGACTGCAGGCAAATCTGATTCAAATCGGATTCCTTCTCATATCCGATTTTTAGGGCTGACTGTCCACACTGTTTTAGCAAGTGTCCAAATCGCATTTGGCTCTGTTCAGACTGGGCCACATTATTGACCCATCTGACAGGTTGCTGTAGCAACGACATCGGAGCGGAGGCGTCATCCAGCGCGTGTATTGCGTGACGTCATGTAATAGCGACGAGAAAAACAATAACAAACAAGATGGATCAAAGAACGCGAAAGACTTTCATAAATCGACTTATTCCGATACATGTCCTCGAGCTTCGCTTGAACGGAGACCATCTCCCCACAGATTAATGAGGCAATTTCGTTTCTTCCTCTGTCAAGGACTGAGGCGCGGATGGTTTGGCGCATTGGGTCAGGTCTTGGCGTCGCGTAGAGTGACGTCACGGACAAGTCAAATCCGATCTGAGTGTTTGGAGCTGTTCAGACTGAGACGCATCTGTCCAAATGCGATCTGAAACCACCTCCCGGAGGTGGTTCCGATCCGTTTCGCAAAAATCGGATTTCATGTGACTTGGGACTGTTCAGACTACAAAAGAGTCATCCGGTTCCAATCTGGATGGGCTAAAGATCGGATTTCGGCTGGCAGTCTGAATGCGGCCTAGGTGAACTCTGAACCAGTGAGACTAGTTGATCTGTCATGAATAATGCTGTCTTGGCGAGGAGGGATCCATGCTGGTGAATTCTGATTGATTCTGTCAGGAGGTTGTTTCACACTGCGGTTAGTCCTATGCACCTCCAGCTGCCTCCTTCCCTCTCTGAAACGCTACCAATTTCAATTCCAGACGAGGTAGGTATATTGA
>OLKM01002623.1:40000-50000 GCA_900291075.1 Melanogrammus aeglefinus | reverse complement strand
GAACCAAGTGCCGAGCACTAACAATCACTAGGTTACCTCATTCCCCGTATACAACAAAGATAGCTAGGATAAGATGCTACACGATGCTAAGTACTATAGAGAGTTGGTAGAGTTTCCTTGCTTTTCATGGATAACAGGAACCCCTCTACGGCCCAACGTAGAACACCCCTCAAACCTGCACTATGTCACTTTTCTACTGCAGCTATAAAAAAAAAAATGCATAATTCCTTCTAGAAATGTGTTGCAGTTGACAGAACTCAATGTACTGCTTGTTTTTTTGGACCGGCCGTCTTGTGGCGTATTGACACCTATTGTGTTGTTTGGTCTGTGAGCTATTAGTGCTATACTGTTGCTCCAACCCAAGAGACGCCCATTATAGCCTGGAACGGATTACTGTAAGTCAGTTACTTTCCACCCCATTAGTACCGGACCAATTAGCGAAGTTAATTTAGTAATATGCCTTTAACATGCTTATATATTTTAAAGGAATTTACTGGAATAATTACCCCCCCCCCTCCCCCATCCCTCTAAAAGGCCTGTTCAACAGAATCCATCTGTTTGGCACTAAACAGAATTTACTGGAAGGGGAGGGCAGTCGGTCTCTCTTTGGGTTTGACGCATTGTTATTAAAACAGAGAAGGTTTAATCAGCAGCTTGAGCCTGTCCTTCGGCTGAGCGGGAGGGTGAGTGTAGTGTGCTCGGCACCAGACAGCCGCAGACGGGATGGCCTCTGCTTATTAGGAGAGGACTCAGGGCTTTGCATGAACGGAAGGTGGGCAGCTGGAGAGCCCGTTGATCGAAGGGCAAGTGGGGGGTTTTAGAGGGGAAAACATTATTCCAAAGCATCCTCTCTCCACTCTGAATAGCTTTATTTTGGGTGATACTTTTTAAGGGACCGTTACGTTTGGGGGGCCATACTCCAGAAGCAGAGTGTCCCGTTTCCGCAGCGTCGCAGGGGGAATGCAGCCATGTAATTCATTTGTTCATGCATAGCCCTGCGTGTTTCAATGTTGGCACTTAAAGTAAACGGATTAAACTTAAAGTGTGATGGCTGAGAAAAGTCATAGAGACTTCCACGCTGGAAACTATGGATCATTATTTTCAGGCACAAACAAACATATCCATACCCCCACCCCCATGGCCGATATACAGACACACAGAGGAACTTGTTCAGATCATTATATTCTACATTCTATCTTCCCATACGTTCACAACATGTGCTGTGTCTCCGAGACAACAAGGCGATGCTAACAGCCCAGTCTATTATAAGACGATGATAAGATAGTGAAAATATCTTTGGTAAAATACATTTTGCCCTGCTGCTGCAGCCAGCTTTTCCCTTTCTTAGATTGGGATGATAAAAACGTATAATAATAACGCATTGTTAATTCAATAAAAAATTAACATTAGGAGAAATAAGGCATTTCCTTGAAATAGCTGAAATAAAAATAATTGTCACACTCGGGCAGAGAATGAACAGAAAATGTGAGCGTTTCAAAACAGAAGAAGAAGGTGTGATCTGGCTGTGTGCTGCCACTTGTCTGCCAGGGTGGAGGCGTATCCTCACCAGAAAGGCCAGACGAGCTCCATTACTGTCACAGGCCAGTGGCAATGGCCATAAGTGGGTCCAATGCAATGGGTGGGTAGGAACATACCTGCATCGGTCACTGCTCCTCAATCAGGGTTCGGATATTGTGTTTAACTTAGAAGCCACGGGCCAGGCTGAGGCCAGGCTGAGGCCAGGCTGAGGCCAGGCTGAGGCCAGGCTGAGGCCAGGCTGAGGCCAGGCGGAGGCCAGGCTGAGGCCAGGCTGAGGCCAGGCGGAGGCCAGGCTGAGGCCAGGCGGAGGCCAGGCTGAGGCCAGGCGGGGGCCAGACTGGGGCCAGTTTGTTCTATTACAGGGTCCATAAGACTAATCAACGTTAGTGGTTCTTTCTCCGGTGCTTTTTTCATTTCCCGGCATAAACAAAGTCTACGGAAACGATTATCAGTCGGTTTCACAGGTAAGAGTTAAGCATAATTTACCAGTGCAGGCACAGGGGACACCCTGAAGCAAAGATTATTGCTTTATTGACTTGACTTTGTGAAATAAACTACAATGTCGGGCAAACACTCACAGACAGGCATTTATAAAACCTGATCGGAAACCCTGGATCGGGCATATTAATATTTCATCAGGTGTGTTTGTTTTATTGCCGTATCGATTGGGTAGGTTAGCCGAAGGTTAAATATTTCTTAATTACGATGCATATTATTGACTTAATAAATACTCCTTCCTTATTGTTTTGAACTCCACTTTCAGGGGAGCCGCAGAGTGAGCCCAACTCCTTCTACCTTTAGTGTTTGTACGCGTCGGTTCATCTTCGTTTTCTACCTCTTACTTCACAGCGTTTGAAGCAGTTTGTTTAGCTACCGCGGCGGCGGCGGCGGCGGCGGCGGCGGCGGCGCGGCGGCGGCGGCGGCGGCCTCTCTCACCGCTTGGCGTCTGCATAACGACGACATGTCTCTTTCTTCTGGAGTCCGACTTGGCATCTCATCAAGGAGGGCCCAAAGACCCCACCTTGGACGGCTTCAAGAGCTAAACGGGCCATTTAACCGCACGCACACGCACGTCAGGGCCTGCGCGAGGCCAACGGACGTTATACATTCTGTAGATCGTACAGCCCGCCGGCCCCACGCGGTTCCACCCCGCCGCTGCGTCACGTTTAGCGCTCTTTTGAAGCTCTCATTCTCTCTGTTCCCCTTTTAAAGATTATTTCACTCTTTTCTTGTGGCTAATCACACGGCCACGGCTAAAAGACAAACAAACGGCATGGTGATAGGCAGCCCGGTGCTTGCCGATGGTTGCTAGGGGACATGCTGGGTTTGGCACAGTGTGGCGTCTCTGTAGCCTTGTGTTCGCTTTGGGAACAAGGTTCGAAGGAGAGTCTCTGTGTGTGTGGGTTTGGTGTGGTTTGCCGGTGATTGTGTGTACCTGTGTGTGTACGTGTGCTTGTGTGTGTGTACGTGCAAGTTTATGTGTGTATGTGTTTATGTGTGAGTTTTTGTGTGTATGCCTGTACGTGCTAGTCTGTGTGTGTATTTTTGGGTTTGTGTGTGTGTGTGTGTGTGTGTGTGTGTGTGTGTGTGTGTGTGTGTGTGTGTGTGTGTGTGTGTGTGTGTGTGTGTGTGTGTGTGTGTGTGTGTGTGTGTGTGTGTGTGTGTGAACATGCATGTTCATGTGTTTGTGTGTGTGTGTGTGTACGTGCCAGTTTGTGTGTGTGTGTATGTTTGTGTATATGTGTGTGTGAACATGCACGTTCCTGTGTGTTTGTGTGTGTGTGTGGTGTGTGGTGGTGTTGTGTGTGTGTGTGTGTGTGTGTGTGTGTGTGTGTGTTGTGTTGTGTGTGTGTGTGGTGTGTGTTGTGTGTGTGTGTGTGTGTGTGTTTTACTCTGTGAAGGAAGAGGAGGTTCAGCTGGCCTAGGTCAGCTGACATCTTAAAGAGCTCCGGGCGGAGGGAAGGTCATGGAGCCAATTTATTGTCCGGCTTAGGTTGTGCGGCCAATCAGTAAGTGGGCCCTGCCACACCTGAGCCCCCTCATGTCGGGGAGGGGAGGATGTAACTTAGCCAGACAGTTTGGGAGGTTTCAGCCGAGGGCGTGAAGCCCTGGCTGCCTGGCTGTGAACGACACCTGGGAGGAGCTTGGCACAGTGCTGAAAGAAACACAGCGGCTAACGTGGCAGAGCTCGCCTCGGAGACGGACAGTGCAGTGGGATGAGGAATTGGGGGAAGGGATATTTGGTGAACAGGGTTGACTAGATGTTGACATGTGGTAGCCTTTCATTAAAAATAGGACGGTTCATTACATTGAATTTGACCCATGCCTTTCGCTTTTTGTTATACCGCTGAAAAATAGTCACAACTTTCTAAATGTTTGTGTGTGTGTGTGTGTGTGTGTGTGTGGTTGTGTGTGTCGTGTGTGTGTGTGTGTGTGTGGTGTGTCTGTGTCTGTCTGTCTGTCTGTCTGTTGTCTGTCTTGTCTGTGTCTGTCTGTCTGTCGTCTGTCTTGTTCTGTCTGTCTGTGTGTGTTGTCTGTTGTGTGTCTGTGTCTGTGTGCTGGTGCGTGCTGGTGCGTGCGTGCGTGCGTGCGTGCGTGCGTGCGTGCGTGCGTGCGTGCGTGCGTGCGTGCGTGCGTGCGTGCGTGCGTGCGTGCGTGCGTGCGTGCGTGTGTGTGTGTGTGCGTGAGCAATGCTAAAGCCACACACCCCAGCTCGATCGCTGCGCTCAACTACCTCAGCTGGACGTCTGGTACCGCCATCGCTAAGAGCTAACAAAGGTCGTTCAGCAAAGTCACAACTTTTCTCGGTTTTGGGACCTCAGTGGTGGAACGAGCTCCCTGCCGTTCTCAGGACCGCAGAGTCGCTCACCATCTTCCGAAAAGACTCAAGACTCACCTGTTCAGAGTCCACCTCGACTCTGCACACCCACCCTCCCCCCCTGGCCACCATTGTACACTGTATTGTATTGTATTGTGTTGTATTGTATTGTGTTGTATTGTATTATAGTACTTAACTGTGTAGCAACTGCAGTAGCTGCTATCATTGCTGTAACACGGGGAATTTGGTTAGCCCTAGCGATTGTTTGTACCTTAACACTTGGTTCTATGAACATCCTTTCTGTACCGACAGCGATATATTGTTGGACTTCTTATGACAAATGTACTTATTGTAAGTCGCTTTGGAAATGTAATGTGTGTGTGTGTGTGTGTGTGTGTGTGTGTGTGTGTGTGTGTGTGTGTGTGTGTGTGTGTGTGTGTGTGTGTGTGTGTGTGTGTGTGTGTGTGTGTGTGTGTGTGTGTGTGTGTGTGTGTGTGTGTGTGTGCTGTGTGTATACGCATACGTGAGTGCGTGTGTGTCTTAGAGTTTGCCTGTTAATTCCCCTTTTCCAAAAAGCTGCTCATCTGCCCCCGGTAATGATCTGTACAGTAGCTGCTCCCCTCTTCCATGTCCAGACCCAGACAGAGAGCCATAGAGCCGGGGAAACTTAATGAGACACATAGGGTGGAGTAGTGTGTGTGTGTGTGTGTGTGTGTGTGTGTGTGTGTGTGTGTGTGTGTGTGTGTGTGTGTGTGTGTGTGTGTGTGTGTGTGTGTGTGTGTGTGTGTGTGTGTGTGTGTGTGTGTGTGTGTGTGTGTGTTGTGTGTGTGTGTGTGTGTGTGTGTGGTGTGTCTGTGTGTGTGCGTGTGTGTGCTGTTGTGTGTGTGGTGTGTGTGTGGTGTGTGTGTGTGTGTGTGTGTGTGTGTGTGTGTGTGTGTGCGCGTGTGTGGTTTTTGTCCAACAACACCATTTCCCATAACTCTGTGAAGACGTGCACTTTGAGAACACAGTTTTGAGTTACTGACTCCATTTGCTCACTTCGCTTGACTCACCAAATTAACGCCCTCATCAGATGACATCACAGGTCACAGAAGGTCTCGAGGTAGAGTTTTGAGCCTCTGCAGCAAACATAAGTAGGAACAACAGCATGCTAAATGAGACAACCAAATGTGCTGGCTAACCATGGACTATATTACGAGGGGGGGGGCGTCGCACACATGCTTTGCTTAACAGGGGTAAATTAATTAAAAGGAAATAGGAAATAACAGTGGACCAAGTTGTTTAAAGGCTTCATAGAAGGAAGGCATATCTAAAATATGTTCTGCTGTGTGTTGGGCGAGGCAGTTTGGTTGTCTGTCAGTATTGGCGGAACACACACCCCGCCCTCCCAAAGAGTGTGTGCTTCACACGCCTGAACGTGTGGTGTCGCTTGAGGTTTTTTGCGGACACAAGGAGCAGGCAGACATAAAGACGAGACGAAAGAGGAGCAAGACACTGATGAAGAAGAGGATGATGTGTGACGTTTGGGCGAGGAAGAATAGAATCATTTAATCTCCTTGTGTGAGTCGAAAAGTGACCTGGGGCGTTTTTGATTGAAATTTCCTTTGTGTCGAAAAGTAGGGCAATAGAGACGCCATGACTTATTAGCCAATAGGGGAGCCCAGACAGAGCTAGGAGGAGGAGGGCGAGAGTTGGGTAAAGTTTTGATTCTGAATCTGTACAAACTTTATCCGTTGTTTCCTGCCCCTGAAGGAAAGGGCACCGAGGAAACGGCAAGAGGGTGTCAGAGGAAAGGACCGGGCTCTGAAATGAGGACGTACTTTATCGACTTTACCATTCCGCGACGGAGACATTCCAAGGGTGTTTATCGTCAAAAATTGAGGGCTTGATAAAGTTAAGTTAATAATTATTACGGGGGGCAAGCGAGGGCAGAGGAACACAAATAAACTCCATCCAACCTGGGGCAGGAAGTCAATAAGGTATTGATCCCCTAATATGTTGGTTTCTTGTCTTTAAAGGCCATTGCATATACAAGTGGCTGGCTGGCTCTCTGCTGAATAGCAAAGAGGTTGTTAAATCAGGGAACTAATTATGTCAGTGTTCATTTATTATATTTGCCATTGCTAACAAATAAGCAATAGTATACAAATTAGAGGAACATTAGGAAGTAGAGTGAGGAAGAGCGAGATGGAGAGGAAGGAGGGTGGATTGTGTGTGAAAGTTTCTATTTAAATTTCACCAGTGTCGTCTTCAGTCTCTGTTTAGACAGCATATGATTAAGCCGACTATATTATGTTGCGCTAGACTATACATGGCGTTTCACTTATCCTACTGCTGCTATGTTGGTCCAACCAAATATATATATATATGTACATTTAAAACTGTCACTCTGTATAAACTACAGCTGAATCACCTTCCTCCACAGAGATTAAGGAAGGTAATATAATTATAGTAGCTTTGTTTTAAGGATTGTTTCGTGTTTAAATAATTGTTCAATAATTGTCATAAGGACTTCAACACAATGAAACGTCTGTCATAGATTCAAAGTATTATTTTTAAGTTATTAAGTTATTCTTCATGAAGGGAGAGGTATTATAACTTCAACAGCAAGAATAAAATGGCCTGACCCGTGACAGAAATAAAAAACTAAAATCCAGAATGACTCCAGACAGAATCTGCAACTGATCATTGCAGGTTATCAGTGCTCAGTAACTATCTGAGGCAGAAGACTGACCTGGGGTCAGTGCGCTGGGTCGATGAGTGTGCTACCGACACCTCACGACCACACTACGGCTGAATGGAAGGCTAGGTGTGGCACACAACTTCTGAGTCAGAGACTTGAACTCCAGGGGGGATTTAGTAAGTGAATTAGTAAGAAGGAACACACACGCACGTCCCAAACAAACACACGCGCACACACTCACACACAAACGAAAAGACACTGCCCAAACCAAATGCTTAAACACTTGTACACGTTTGTGTGCCCGCATAATGTACAAGCAGCTGATATAGCAGCAGCAGCAGCCTCTGAGCTGTGACAAATGATGGATGGGAGGGACTTGATGACTCTGTCGGGTGGCTGCTTTCTCTCTCCCCCCTTCCCTCCCCTTCCACACCCCCACACACCCTCTCTCCATACTTTTCTACCCGGCAACAACAACAAACCCATCAGCAAAGGAGAGAGAGAAAAACAGGTGGAGTCAGAAATGGGACTTGTTATATTAGTAAAGGTGAATTAGTGAAGGTGATGATGAAGAGGAAGGGGAGGAGGAAGAGGAGGAGGAGGAGGATGATGATGATGTGGAGGAGGAGGAGGAGGATGATGATGATTGTGAGGAGGAGGAGGATGATGATGATGATTGTGAGGAGGAGAGAGGAGGAGAGAGGGAGAGAGGAAGGAAGGAGGAGGAGGAGGAGAGTGATGTGAGGTGGAGGAGGAGGAGGAGGAGGAGGAGGAGAGGAGGAGAGGAGGAGGAGGGAGAGGAGGATGAAGGGGATGAGAAATGCTGATGATGAGAAAGAGAATGAAGATTAATTGATGATTGAGGTGATGAGAAGATGATGAAGAGGATGAAAAAAGAGGAGAGAGGAGGAGGAGGAGGAGGAGAGGAGGGAGAGGAGGAGGAGAGGAGAGAGGCAGGAGGAGATGATGATGATGATGATGATGATGATGATGATGATGATGATGATGATGATGATGATGATGATGATGATGATGATGATGATGATGATGATGATGATGATGATGATGATGATGATGAAGAGGACAGGGCAGCACTGAGAACCAGGGCTGGTGTGAAGCCTGTCTGTTCAGCTGTAGAGCCATACGAATGCGTTCACCTTGTGCTGACCAGTCGTGGCACACCGTTCTGTATGATTAAGTCCTTAAGGTCTAATATGCAATTCAATGATATCCACTCCCTGAATGGTGAATGATGTCCTTGACTGAAGGCCTCTGGAAAATAAGTAAACCATCGAAGCACAAGCCTGTGATTTGATAAACACAGCACGGTTCATTATTTAGCATAGGCTACGGACATTTAGCTTTGTAGCTCTGTTGTGATTCATCTAAAATAATGTTTGATTTGAGAATGAATGGTTCATTTGTCGATATGTTTTCAACTTGTTCAGCGCTTTGATTACATTTCCTCTGTTGTGATTCATCTAAAATAATGTTTGATTTGAGAATGAATGGTTCATTTGTCGATATGTTTTCAACTTGTTCAGCGCTTTGATTACATTTCCTTTTGGTGTTTTGCCTTGATGGAGCCAATTTAAACTAATTTTTACTATGGGGTTGAGTCCGGTCAACTGACACTTTACTCTCCGCTGTGAGCACCCGTTGAGAAGCCTTGTATTTGGGGGTCATGGTTAGGCTAATGCCATTCACCTAGACTTAACAAGCTCTTGTTTAGCCTTCTTAAACACCAATTAAGTTAAACGGTGTATAAATAAAGACACGATTTAACTCTTTCTGTCTCTTAAGGGGGGTCTAAAGGTAAAGAACTTGGGGATCATCCCCTTCTCTGCGGTACACTACTCGAAACGTCTGAAATAAGAACTTTTAACTTCCTTGGATACACTAGTCTAAACGACACTTCTATGCCGTTTGCCTGCAGATAGATAGGCATATTCTTAATTCTCAGCCTCAGCGACTGGCAGTCTGCAGAATGGTGGAGGCTGCTAAAAAGCTCAGTATCTGAGTGAGATGGGGAACATTTTTGATTTCCTGAAAACACCAAGAGCTCCGACAGACAAGATAACAATAGAAGTCTTCTCAAAAACAAGATTTTAAAGAGGGTAAGGGCGTGTTTGCTGGAACCATGTTGGCTACTAGATTCTGTCCATGACAATCCTCCTTATATATTTATTTTTTTCCATGGCGAACATTTTTTATTCTGCTTCTTATCTCATTGTGTGTTACTAGAGTGCCCCCATGAGGCGAGCAGGCGGTACTGCTTTGCGTCCGGGGGATGAATACCTCGGAGAACCGATAGTACAGCGCCGGAGTGGATTAAGGGAGGAAATTATTTATACATTTCACTTCAATAATTTACTGAGCCATTATTCACACTGTTTACTCAGGGGTTATTAAATATTACTATGTTAAGCTTCTGAAAAGAATTGTCAGAGGACAACCCAGAATCCCTGTAAAACCAAGAGCTCTCACATAGAGCACTATAACGTTTCTCTTCTATTTTGCTATGTATTGAATTATTTTTATATCTTCACAGCTTTTAGCTTGGCTCGAGGCATGCATGCGGTTGAGCACATGTTTGTGTGCATGTGTGTGTGCACATGTCAGGTAAGGCCATAACCACAGCTCAACTAATCCAATCTCCCTCTCTCCCCCTCGCTCTCTCTCTCCCCCCCCCCCTCTCTCTCTCTCTCTCTCTCTCTCTCTCTCTCTCTCTCTCTCTCTCTTCTCTCTCTCTCTCTCTCTCTCTCTCCTCTCTCTCCCTCTCTCTCTCCCCTCCCTCTCTCTCTCTCTCTCCTCTCTCCCTCCCTCTCTCTCCCTCTCTCCCTCCTCTTCTCTCTCTCTCTCTCTCTCTCTCTCTCTCTCTCTCTCTCTCTCTCTCTCTCTCTCTCTCTCTCTCTCTCTCTCTCTCTCTCTCTCTCTCTCTCTGTCCCTGCAGTGATCCT
>OLKM01002623.1:0-35000 GCA_900291075.1 Melanogrammus aeglefinus | reverse complement strand
CAGCCCACGCACACACACACACACACACACAAACACACACACACACACACACACACACACACACACACACACACACACACACACACACACACACACACACACACACACACACACACACACACACACACACACACACACACTACAGAGACACTCCCATGCATACAACCACCCATGCACGCACACACAGATACAGGGACACACACTTGCACACTCACACATACACACACATACACACACATACACACAAAGTGTCACACGCACACACAAACTCACTCACACATACACATTCACCCAGACATATACCCCCCCCCCACACACACACACACACAGACACATACAAAGGCACACTCACAGACACACAAAATCACACACATAGACAGAGACACACACACACACACAAACACACACCAACAGACACACATGCACATTTACACTCAAAAACATACAGACATACTCACACACACACACACACACACACACAAACACACAGACACACTCACTCGCACACCCAGCCACACACCAACAGACACAGAGACACACACACACACACACACTCACACATATACACACAGCCACGCACAACGCCAGACGGACCATTCATTTCAACCAGGTTTTATTTTGTGTTATTTCGGGGTTTTTTCCGTTGGGTTTGGAGTGAGACACTCGGATCGAGGCGCCTCTGATCCCCGCTCCTCGCCATAGCGCTGACGGGGGAGCCCCACCCCTCCGTCGGTAACAGCCACCGTCTGCTCCGACAGCTGGGTGGTCTGTCATCACGAGGGGGTGGTGGGGGGGGGGATCCTTAAGTAGTTTACCTTGCATGGGAATCCTTTCAACTGCCGGACATTTCCAGGTGGTGACATCTGGTGAGAGTGTCCCCTTGCTTACCTTGTCAGGGAGTCAAGCCCCCCCCCCCCCTTCCCAGGATCGGTCGATGAATCGCCCCCAGGAACCACAGCTGTTTACTATAGAAGGAGCATTTCTCTCCATTTCTCACGAAATAACTTTTTTTGATTGTGTGTGTTTGTGTGTGCGAGTGTGTGATTCTGTGTGTGTCTCTGTGTGTGTGTGTGTGAGTGAGTGAGTGAGTGAGTGAGTGAGTGAGTGAGTGAGTGAGTGAGTGTGAGTGAGTGAGTGAGTGAGTGAGTGAGTGAGTGAGTGAGTGAGTGAGTGAGTGAGTGAGTGAGTGAGTGAGTGAGTGAATGAGTGAGTGAGTGAGTGCATGAGTGCACGCGTGAGTGCTTCTGGTGCTCTGCGCTAGGCCATCCTATCAAGCCATCATCCTATCCCTATCAAGAGGCCAACCGATGGGACCCCCCTATAGGTCAACACTGATATGCACGTTGCCTATGAAACAAACCAGTACTCTCAAACAAAACTTTGAATGCACATAAAAAAATAAGAAAGCATTGAATAGCATTTTCACCTTCGCCGGAATCCACCGAGCGCTTTGCGAGATTAGAGCCCTCCTACGCCATTTAGTGCGCGGATATTTGATCAGAGAAAAGGTAAAACATACTGCCGTTTCCTTCTTGTCTTCCTCTGACTCCCTCCCTCTTGAAGGTCCTCACAAAGCTTGGCCCTGGCTGTGTCCTTCTACCGGATCACCGCTAGCATGGCTATTGCCAGTTCAAGCTCAATATTGTAGATTGCACGTTGGTCTGGGGAAGCTGCCGTCATTTTCTTCAGCACAAGAGGCGTGATCAACGGGCCTAGTTCTAATGACTCTGTACGCAATTGGCTGCTTGCCGTCGCTTCCCTGTCGTCATTGTGTTAAACCAGCAAATAGCGTGCCAGGGGGGAATAGCAAGCTTGGTGATTGGCTCCCGCAAAACGTATCTTCTTCTCCAGACCCTGGGTGTCGTCTTTCTTCTTCCACCGAAGGCTGAAGTGCGTTGAGCAGTGATGTGAATAACGGCGTTATACAGTATATAACAACGTTACTCACGGCTTTGCTTTTTTCAGTAACGAGTAATCGAATTGATTACTCTTCCCATCATTGTAATGCCGTTACTGTTACTGCCAAAAAATTTGGCGGGTTACTATAATTGAAGCTGTTTCTTCATGAGACCAACCAGAACTCTAGGCCGAGCAGCAGTATACTGTTTACTGTTCTTCCTTGGTTCGTGTGTAAAAGCATTGAGACAGCTTTTACTGAAACAGCACTGCTATAGAAACTAGTACGAGTTGTAATAGCTTCCGCGACCACGTATTTCTGTGTACCAGCCAGGTGACCGACCAACCAGCCGACAGAGCGAGTTAAAATAAGCATTCACAGTGCATCTGCAAGCTGGTAAAAGCTTTGAGCTTTCGAACCCAAGAGGTGAGCCTACAGTATCAGCAGCAGCTCCCTTGTTTTACTGAGGCAGAATAACAACTTACAGAGACACAAATCTAACCACTGGGCAATATTTTAATAATAAAGCAAAGCCATACAAAAAGCCTCGATGCACTTTTCACATTTGTTTTCAGAAACTTTGCTGCTATGCAGTTTAGTAGCTATGACGTATCAGTTGACAACAAAATGTACTTTACGAACCTGGCTACATGACATGGCCAACGCATCTACCATCAGCTGCTTCATTTTTTAATGACTGTTGTTATATAGTGGCCAATAGGGGTCGAGTTTTTGTAAAAATGTCAGACATTTTTACATTTTGCATTTAGGGGATTTTGCTGGCGCTTTTATCCAAAGCGACTTACAGCTCGTTGGGAGCAGTTAGGGTGAGGTGCCTTGCTCAGGGACACCTCGACACTCAGCTAGGGGGAGCCGGGGATCAAACTAGCAACCTTCCGGTTACCAAGCCAACCCGCTCTACCTCCTGAGCTACTGCAGTGCCGGCCAAAGAAACGGGAGCTCCGCCGCACCAGGCTAGCTGATGCGCGTCGGCCACCGGTTCCACTACTCTTTCTGAAGTGTGCCGTGTAAAATGCGATGCGTCAGACAGGATGTTGACACCGAGTCGTCGTCGTCGTCCCCCCCCTCTGTCCATGAGAAGTTTCGCCCGGGTGGATTCCGCATTTTTTGGCGCAGTACGTTCACCCGTTGAATAATCTGCCTCACAAACACCGAGCAAGGGTTGAGGGCCGGTCGATGTGATCTGCTGCTGTATGAGACATTGATTAGCCAGCTGGGATATTTCCATTGTTGTCCTTGCTGTCGTCGTTCCCCACACCAGGCCTGCCACATTTTCTCCCCTTCCCTGCAATTTTCTTCCGTTCTGCTGTTTTGTTTGGGTGTTGTCCAGTTTGTGGTTTTGTTAACATGCGCCCTGTCTGCTGGTCGGTAGCCTGGCTGAGACCTGTCTGATTTAAGGGTCTGAACTCTTTGTACATACTTGCACCACAGTATCAGCCTCTTCGAGAATGTTCTCTGTGTTTATTTTGGTCGGCTTCCCCATCCGAGGTAGAACAGGTGTAAATGAATGATATAGCTATCCCTGGTAAACTCTGTTTAATAAACGAGTGACTTATCACTAGTCAAATTGAGTACTTCCTTTCAAATAGGATGCCTTTCTCGGTAAAAGTTATTGTCAGGATGTTTGACCTCTATGAGTTGACAACAAATACTCCCAACTGTCACAACCACACACTTTTCCTTCCTGTAATCTTTCCTCAACAACATTGATGAAATAGTCTTTTAGTCATTAGTTGAAGTTCTTGAGCACTGGTTAGTTGAGTCGCTCGACGGCTTCCGCAAAGGACTCAAGAAACCCCCTCACACCCCTCTTACGCACTTCTTGCATGTTGTATGTCCTTAGGCTTAAAAATAGTACTTGGCATCGTGTAGCGTCTTACCCTCGCTATCTTTGTTGTATACGGGGAAAGGGGCCAACCTAGCACTTGCTAGTGCTTCGCACTTGGTTCTATAAACATTCTTACTGTACCGACAGCAAAATACCTTATTAGGATTAATGTACTTATTGTAAGTCGCTTTGGATAAAAGCGTCTCCTAAATACCCTAAATGTAAGTGTAAGTTCACTGCAGAACACATTCACAAGAACAAGAAAAGAAAGGCACCAGCGTGTACCGCACCGCTCAGGATCCAGGTGTGACACGTATCTGTCTGCACTATTAAAGGAGCAACCGTGCGCCCGCGTATCTACGACTGTAACTGATCGCTATAGTAACTCTCATCGAAGCCAACCGAGTGTGGGGGTGGCTGTTACGGCATGTGTGAAAGTGAAGCGACAAACAATGGATGGTCTTTGTGTTATATTGCTGTATAGCCAGAAGGGTTAAGTGCAATAAGGTGTCCATACATCACAACACTGCCACTGGACGGGAGACACCCACACACAGACACACAAAAGGACAAAATAAAAAAATGTCATTGAAAGGCACGGCCGGCAAGCCATTATGTAGGCCACTTTCCTCCTCTCCTCCTTCTCCTGTGAAACTCTGTGTATTGTCTCATTTCTTTTGCAGACCTGACTCTAGTCCTCCCACTCCCCCTCCTCTTCCTCCTCCTCGTCCTCCCCCTCAACCATCTATTCAGAGCGGAAAAGGCCACGTCCATCATCCACGATGAGGTGCAGTGCGTTGGAACTTAGAAGCACCTACTGTAAGGTCAACTATTGTTGAACCGTGGTGGACTGCGGCGTCATCCTGCAATGCCATTCAGCACTGAAAACATCTCCAAATGCTAAGTGGAAAAAAATAAGGCATCCAGTTTCCAGTCTTGTTATTTCATTTCCCAGGTACACCTTTATAAATACTGTATGTATATGCAATCATGCAACAAAGGTACCAAACTAAAACCTTTGATTTGTTTACTCTGTATTGCGGTTCTTCTCAGTCTGGGTTATTCTACAACTCTCCTTATTGCTGGATTCAAGCAGCATCTATTCACATATTTCGAGCTCACGTGCGTATATCTTAAAATACCAATAAAAAGTTTGGACGGTGGAGGTTGCACTCACAGAAATAAGCTTTTTGAGACGGTATTTGAATTGGAGACCGGTGCTAACAGAAAGTCTGTCAGGGGAGGAGGGGGGTTGGAGCCTGTAGTTTAATAAAGGCTCAAGTGTGACTTTTCTTTTTTAATCTTCTACACTTGGAATGCTGTTTGTGTTGTTTACCTCGCTAGGCTAAGGAGGTGTAAGGACACCAGAGGTGTTGTGTGCGTGTGTGCGTGTGTGTGTGTGTGTGTGTACGTGTGTCTTCGTGCTCAACACATGCATCTGTGTTTGTGTGCATGCAAGACACGTGTGTGTGTGTGTGTGTGTGTGTGCGCACAACACGTTTGTGTGTGTGTTTGTTTGCGTGCGTGCACGACACGTGTATGTGTGTTTGTGTGCATGCATGACACTTGTGTGTGTGTGTGTGTTTGTGCAATGAGAAAATCGGATAGATGTATAGCAGGGTAATCAATGCGTTTGGCCCCTCATAGCATTATGTTCTTCTCATGCTGCAATAATAGCTTTTCACGTTTGTGGATACTGACAAAGAGCATGGAAGTATGGAAGCAGTGTCAGTGGAAAACGGCCAAGGGGGAAGAATCCTATTGATTCCCCTTCCCTTGGTATTCCCACCCTTCATTCGCCATGGAATTGAAGAAATAATAACATGTTTAAAGGTCTTTGTGTGACATCTTCTTTGTCCGAACCCGTCTCAGCAACGAAAAGTAACCTCTGGCCATTGATCACATGATTACCCCATCTCCCAGATGCTGTCAGGTCAATTGAGCGCCGGGCAGCCGGACAGATGAGAGGAACGGGGGGTAGGTATAAAGGGGATGGTTGAGGGGATCGATGCACAGATAGAGAGATAGATGGAAAGCAGCATATTAAGCACTGAGAGAATGTATTTAAAGAGACGCACAATTTAATTTCCAATTACAATTTAGAGGCCTGTGTTTTTTAATTGACAGGTCTGCCCTAATTATTTTGTTGAATTTTGCTAAAATGCCAAATTAAATAATCAATACAGACCACTCTTCGTGATAACAAGAAACTATTTTGAGTGAACCGCATGGTAAAACGTTTTCTTTCAATGGCGTAAAAAGGTGCATTCACGTTCAAAGGACAATTCACTAGCAATCATTTGCGGGGCAACCATAACCAGCTCCTCTCTCCTTATCCCCATCGACATACATGAGCTCCAACCCCCATGGAGAGGAAAGGCAGCCCTGCCGTATTACCGAACGAGCCCATGGCCAATCCGATGTCATTAGCAACAGCCCACCATAACAACCCCGGTGAGGCAGGGCAGTCATGGGCGGTGGTGGAACTCCGGAGCTCAGGCCGCTAGACGGGATGCTTGGGGAGGCTGATATATAGCCTACGTTTGTGGGATGCCGTTTGTGCCCCCCCCACACACACACACACACACACACACACACACACACACACACACACACACACACACCACACACACACACACACACACACACACACACACACACACACACGCACACCTTCTCGTGCACGCACAGACAAGCACACGCACACGGAGCCAATGAAGCACCGTTTCACCCTCGAAACCCTGGAGAGAAACAACCGAGGATTGTTTCTCTTCTGCCACTGCAAGAAGGCCGGCAGCCCGCTTGGACCCGGTGCTCTGTGTGCGAATGCTTTTACCGGTTACCGTTAGAGGAGCCATTGTTTAAACGGGCGTGTGATGCAACGGATCCCGTGACACTGAGACTCAACACAATCCGGGCTGGCAGGAGTGAAAAATCTCATCCTCTTCGGTTGATAGAGCTGTAGGCGGAGCGCGCCGCGGCCTGGAGCGCTGCTGCTCTCCCGAGCGAGATCACCGTGGCTCGGTGCAGCAGGCAGAGTGGAGCCGGGGTGACTTATGTGGGTGGGAGAAGTTTTTTTTTTTTCACTTTAGTTTAAAAGAAAAAGGCATTCATTCATCACAGTCCATGTTGGATCAGACTTTTGGGTTCTGCAGATCCTTGCTACGATTTATGCTCTGCAGCACAACCCAGGCATAAATATACATATATACATATCTGTAGAGATAAACGATACGTTTTTTCACATATTAATTGATTGTAAAACGAGCCAATATTACTGGTAATTTCAGCTCCCTGTGTGTTTCAGTTTCACCCATGTGATGACAGCACCATTATTTTAATGGAAGAAGTGACGTGCCAAATACCGACATATTAACAGCAGTACATCAACAGAGGGGGATAGTAAAATGTCATAGCCACCAAGTATCGGAGATAAACCTCTGATAAATCATAAATTAAGGTACTTGAACACTTCCAATCCGAGCGTTGTATCCACCGTAGGAGATATACTGCCACCAAGAGGCCAAATAGATATGTGCATATTAATACCAAGAGTACACATTACAAACTTAAGCTTTTATAGTAGAGTAAGCAAGGGAGGACAAGGATGTAACTTCAAAATATGGGTAATTTTCCACATTGTCTTTGTTTGTTTCAAAAATGAAAAATTTAACAGAAGCATCTGGACGATGGATCATGTAAACCACACGACATGTAGCAAAGAAGAATCCCTGAGCCCGCAGGGCCTGCACAAAGGATATAGTACATTATTTATTATAAAATGTATGGTTTTCATCAAAATATATTATCAAACTTAAGGAGCAGTTTTCTCATCACACACACAAACCAGTTTGAACTCTCTCACATGCACTGCTATGATAGAGGGGTGTAAAAGATTATAACTTGAAGTGATATTTAATATGAAAACTCTTTCGTTTTATTCAGCAACACTGCTAAAGGACGGAGGGCTACAAATTTTGGGGTTTAGACACCAAAAAATAAAATGCCACACAACCCAGTTTAAAAATGTCACGAGAAGTTTGCGCTAAATCAAAACCTAATTAATAAGAAATGAAATCTATAAAAAATACATATTTACTCCATAATAAATGTTCACGTTTTTTTTTTTTTTTTTTTTTAAAAGGGATTTGAGCGGTTTATCAGGAAAAAATGTTGTGGCCTGCATACATTTATAATTTACATCGTACTGGTCTTGAACTGCCCCAGACATTATTTATACTGAAGCCATGTCTCCCCCAGAGACTTCCCATCTCCAAAGTTGGAACAGTCACAGTCAACAAACCACGGTGAGAATGTGTAAAACCCATGGGTTTGGCTCTGCAGTGTTTAATACTGCATTTCCAGACGACTTTGTGAAACGTACTAGTTGTACTCCAATAGACCATGGACCCCCAACATAGACATTTGTATGCACATCCACAAATCATTTACACGTATTAATCAGTGACTTATGAAAGTGGATCTGCACCAGATAAGAAATATAATAAAAAAAAGGTAATACTCTTGGCCTGCTTTAAAATTCAAAACATTCAGTCGCTCTCTCTCTCACACACTCTCTCTCTCTCTCAAACACTCAAAACTCTTTCGCTCTCGCACAAACTCACACTCTCTTGCGCTCTCTCACACTCCCTCTCTTACACTCTCTCTTTCATACACTCTCACACTCTCACACTCTCACACACTCTCACACTCCCTCTCACCCCCACCCCCCTCAAGTCACCGGACGGAATCAGACGTTGAGGTGGATCCTCTGGTGGCGTTTCAGGTTGCACTTCTGCGTGAAGCCCTTCCCGCAGGCCATGCAGCAGTAGGGCCTTTCCCCGGTGTGCACGCGCCGGTGCGCCTTCAGGTTGCTCAGCTTGGTGAAGCTGCGGCCGCACAGCGAGCAGCTGAAGGGCCGCTCCCCCGTGTGCGTCTGCAGGTGGGCCCTCAGGTTGCTCGAGTCGGCGAAACACCGGCCGCACTGGCCGCAGCGATGCCTGGGGCCCTGAGGGACCGAACCGAGGCCCGAGAGCAGGCCGGGGGGGTGCTGGGAGCCAGGGGCTTGGTACTGGGCTTTGCCGCCCGCCGTGGGCAGGCAATTTTGGGAGTCAGCCATGAATTGTTTGCCGCCGAGGGTGGCCGGCTGTGCCGAGTGTGAAGACGGAGCCGATCTGAACGAGGACAGAGTTTTGTGGTGGATGCTGGAGCTCGCGGCGAGAGAATGGCCCGTGATGGCCCCGGAGGAGACGGTGAGATGGGTCCTCCTGATTGGTCGGTAGGGTCTGACGGCAGCCTTCAGTGCGAGACTCGTGCCCATTTTGAAATGCCGCTTGGCGGCTTCCTGCACTTTGGCCCGATGGGAGATGTAGCTGTGGCCGGGAGCGTTCGATCTCACCTTGGGGTTCTTCAGTTGACACGAGGGGAATGCGATTGCCGAGTCTGATGCCTGTTTGCCCCGCAGCGCCTCCTCCTCCTCCTCCTCCTCGTCCGAATCTAAAACAATCTCCTGCTTGATAACCACATCTCCCGCATGGCTCATTTGTAGTCTTGCCTCAGACGATAAGGGCTGCATCAGTTCATGGTCCATTCGTTTTAGTGAATCGCTTGGTAGGGCTGCGTCAGAGTCGTTGGCAGTATTTAGTATGTGGTTATGCAAGAGAGACAACCCCCCTCGTTCGGAGTCCATGTCCAAGGGCAAAACAAAGTCTTCTTGGTCCTCAGGGAAGGTGTTTGTAGAAGAGAGCCCGTTCTGCCTGCCGGTCCCTGGTGACTCTTTAGAGCCTCTCGCTGTCTGTGCAGATTGTAAATCTGACATTTCATCCAGGCTGTGAAACGTAGATCCAGTTACACCTGTAAGATAAGTGAGAAATGGAGATCTTATTGGAAAAACTCAATAAAGTGAAACATATCTTGTAAAGGCTAAATACAGTTATATGCTTAGCCCAACTATTTTAATGTACCACATTATTAGTAATAACGCAAAAGTACAACATTTTATTTTTCCCACAGTTAGAACGATTCACAGCGCATGTATGGAGTGAATAGATTACACATGGTTTGTGGCAGAATGACTCCCCTGTTACTCCCAGAGTTACTGAACAGGACACTTTCTATTTTCAAATAGAAGTAGATATATTACGAGACTGTCTGATCGAGAGTGTTGTAAAATGGAAAGCAAATGCTGCTTTTTGAAATGTTTGCATACATCCACAGTCCGAGGTCTTCCAAGTGCAACTTTTTGGCCGATACGGCAACTCAACAGTCTGCCTTGGAAATAAGTTTGGTGTGTCGGTGCCTTTAAACTCTCAAGGCCTGAATTGGTTTTCCTCTTGCATGTAAGAGGGATGAAAAGGCCAATGCATGATACATTTATTTTAATTTCAACAGGCGAATTTAAATCAAACCATGCAAACTGCTTCTTCCAATAACCATTTGTATTCATGGTTCACTGTATGTTTGTTTTTTGCGTTTGATTTACTGGGTCGGAAATGTGAGCAAATCTCTTGCTGGTTATAATAGTCTCAAAGAAACGTTATAACACAAAGTGTACTACACTCATTAAATACAGCCAAATTAATTCATTACGTCCCAAAAAAGTATCTCGTAAGGATTGCTGAAGAGATCTCACCGTCGTTTAAAACCCCAGGGACTTCTTGGTGCTCGACTGAACAAGACAGCTGGGCGTCATTCTCCACCTTCACAACCACATCAGACTTCTCGCTGGATTCCTGAATAGGAACAGAAAACAGTATAAACAAACGAGTTGGGCACAAATATGCTGTAAAAAGTCAACCATATTTATCTCAGAGTGTTCATCTGCAGCGTCTCCTATACTGATTTTGCATCAACCTAATTTGCTAAATCCTGCCTCATGCCAGGTCAGGTCACCCACCTGTGAATGATGATTCAAACCGCTGAGACTGTTGGGGAGCTTTTCAGCCACCTGTGCCGTCCTCGCCTTTGTCAGAACTTTCTGTCCACAGCCTTTTACATGATGGTCCATAAAGATTATCTCCTGTTTCAATCGACACTCTTCTGTGACACCTGAACCTTAAGCAAAAAACAACACACTTTGTTGAGTACAACAACAGAGAGGAAGACACCGACTGTATCAATGACACAATCTAAAAGCCGATAACAGTATCCCTCAAATCAACAACAAATTACAAATACAAAACATTGTACTTGCCGGAATTCAGTGTTTCAAGCCCATCTTCAGCCCCATATGGGGATGCACTAAAAGGATCATCTCCACGGTTAAAATGGCATTCATCACTGGTCCTCATCATGAAGTCCCCATCACCCAGTCTGCTCTCTGTCAGCTGCAGCTGCACCTTCAGAGACTCCACCTCGTGACACCTGCTCTTCAGCTGCTCGAACAGCCCGTCCTCCACCAGTCTGGTCACCTCGAACATCGCTGTCTTCAGGATGGTCTCCATGACATCAGACAGCTGAGTCTGGAACCCGGCGATCAGGGTGTCCATGTCTGACATGATGGAGACTGGTCCCCCCCTAATCCTTAAAACTGTGTTTGGGTTTAAACCAATATGATGATGCCCGGAAGTTCTTAAAAACTGCAATATGAGTATATATTTCTCTTTATATGACTATACGCAGTACTTATAATATACATGCATACTAATGCCATGTACCACTGGAGAGCCCTTTCATCGTTAGCACGTTAGCTAGCATTAGACGAATATTTAATCACCGAGGAAACAAATCCATCCACCAGTAGAAGACAAAGGTCGGGAGATAGTTTTCGTCTTCAGGACGTTAGTGTACTACTCGTCAGATTAATGCAAACTAGCCGGATGGATGTAAAGTACACATGCTATTCTGGAATAAAGCTAGCGCTTTTTTTCCTCTGAAACTTTATTGATCCACTATGGTTGAACACATTGGCCCAAAATGGCAGGCACATTAGAGACATTGTGAAATTATATTATCACTTTATATTAATATTTGAGTCTAAAGTTGTACATGTTGGTATAGTATATGTTTTTTTTTAAAGGCAGCCATTCGCCAGTTATTGTTATTGTTTACGTACGCGTCAACCCGAAGGTACGGTAGCCTCTTGGTGCTTTTTCAGCGATTAACAAAACGCGTTTTACACCAAATCCTACTGGCTGGTAGATACATATCATCCTCAAACTGATACAGTAAATGCATTACTGCAACGTCGTTTTCAAGTAAAGCGTATTATTACGTTATTTCCTTGTTCGTCGACCAAAGCTAATTTCTCTGGGGCTATACCCCTAAATCATCTATTACTTAGCACATTTTAAAAATATCAAACTGGCTGTCCAATTTCAAAGCAGGACAATGTGTGCTTAAACCCAGCTTCAATGTAGTCCAATCAGTGATGTAATAACCTTATTCAGAATTTTATTAAAATGTTTAAATGAACAGCAATACACAGTATGTAGTAACAAGCATAAATGTAGCCATGGTAAAGAGTACAAATCAAACATATCCAAATATAAAAACACATACCGATATTCTGAATATTTCGCCACCAAAATAAATGGTATTATACAAACAAATAAAAAAACAGTCACAGAAGAATATAATGAATCTTAATGACAGCAATAAACTGGAATGGACTTAAGACCATGAAATCTTCATTTCCTATAATGCAAACACAAGTCTTTTGATTGTGACACAAATTATCTCTGATGCTGTACAATTCAATCCAGCCACACATAACATTGAATACACTGTTTGTTGATCCTCCAATTACTCCAAATACAATATCCCATTGAAAATGTGGCATCATGGAAGCAAAAATGACAACTCACTAGCTCTAAATTATATAATGCAATCACAATTGAAAAAATAAAATAGCAACATACCAAAATACTAACATCAATAAAAGTGAATACAAGGACACTCGTTTAAACACATACAAACTCAAAGATCGGACTTGTGTTTGCGCTGATGTGACTTGAGGTGGTCCAGGCGTTTGAAGCTGAGGCCACACAGAGCGCAGCAATATGGTCTCTCCCCCGTGTGGGTACGTTGGTGGACCTTCAAAATGTCTGCCCGCGTGAAGCTCTTATCGCACATGCTGCACCGGTGAGGTTTCTCCTGCGTGTGAATGCGTCTGTGTAACTTGAGATTCCACAGGCGGCTAAACTTGTTCCCGCATACAGTACAACAATATGGCTTGTCACCAGTTTGGTTACACTTGTGGGACTTCAGGTCAGCGATGCCAGGGAAGCCCTTGCCACAGTGGTTACAGAGGTGCAGACCTTGCTCAGAGTGGATCCTCTGGTGGACTTTAAAGCTATGGGCTTGGGTGAAGGTCTTCCCACACTGATTGCATGAGTACGGCGGTCGTTGGCCCACGCTGTGCGTCTGCTGCTTATGGGCCTTCAGAGAAGAGGAGTCGGGGAAGGACATGGAGCACTGATTACAATTGTGCTTCCTCCCTCCCCGTCCTCCCACCTGAACTTGCACCCTCTCTCCCATATTTAGACTTTGGATGAAGGACTCGGAGGGCCCGTAAAGATCCTCTGCACGGCCCTGCTGCAACGACGATTCTCCGTTGTGTTGTGCGTCTTGCCCCCTGAAGCCCAGTCGACTGCCTGAAGCGCCGGGCGCGTGCTCTGGGTAAAGGGCACTCTGGTCCTGAAGGTAGCCCTCTTCGTTAATCAGCAGACAACTGAACCCTCCGCTCACCTCTATATTGGCCCCTGAGGGGGACTCGGTTGGTGAGCACATCGCACCTCTTCTGCTACTACTACTCTGAGGGTGGCTGAGTGGGTAGGACTGATGAGGCTCCGGCCTCTCGAAGGCCCCCATGTCGTCCTCATAATGGCCGATGTAACTCAGGTCCTCGCCTACGCGGCTGGGCGGGGACTCGGTGGAGCCGTCCATGCCACCGATGTCTAGCACATTGCCACTGGCGCACTCGGTCCTTTCAAAGCCGCCGAGGTCTTCCATGCCGTAGGTGTTCTGGTAAAGGGGTCCGGCCGGTCCCGGTGAGTGGGTGTCGGGACTTTGTTCCTGCCTCTGGCTCAGGCCAGGCTCCCAGTCCTTCTGGCAGCGTTGGATGGCTGTGTCACTGATGTTTTTAGAGGGACTTGTAAAGGCGGCCCCCTCAGTGCCTGTAGGGTCAGAGGATACGATATACAAATTAGACATATTGGATCGGCCAGCAAAAGATGTATGGTGAGCAAGATTACAACGTAGAATTAGAGATAATAGCATTTAGTATATGCTACACGTGATCCTCCTAAGATGGCACAATTTGATTGGTTCACCATCTCCGGATATATGATTGAGATCTCAAACTCTGGGTATTGTTTTCACAGCAAAATGTCTGCTGACGTTCATCTCGTCATGCTAATAAAAACAAATAAACCGCAAATAAAGTGGGGAATAGCCCCACTATTCACTTATAGTATTCACAATATTTGTTAATATATTGTCCCGTATTCTACGTGACAAAACTGACCATTTAAGTTGATTCCCCATCTCTCCGTGAGCTCGCTGGTGTCCGGGGTGGGAGTGATGCAGAGGGCTTCTTCTTTAGGCATGCGATCCAGATGTTCTCTGCTGGTGTTTGTTGACTAACCGAGCAAAAAATGGAAAAAGTTACAAGTTACGCAATAAATTGCTCATACACATTTTTATATTTGCCTTGCGATTATGGGCTTATATAGATAGCTAGTTTCTGTCCAGTTTTGCAAAGGCAGTTACATTAAAAGAATACCTTTGGTGATACACTGGTGTCTGATTTGTCGTGCTTGGATCTCTGCATGGATCTCTCTTCCCCGTTGGCACGGCAACCATGAATCTCCTCTTTCGACGCTTTGTCCAATTTCTGACTTTTTTCTAAACCCAAAGCGAGAAAAAAAACATATCACTGATGTGGGATAAACAATATATCTGCAATACAACACCACGTCATCTCATCTGCCCACTTAAAACGGGTTAATTCATTAAATCAAACTATTGGATTAGTTCCATGACATTAACATCCTGAGTGGCATTCCATGACATTAACATCCTTAACATCCTGACTGGCATGTCGCTCAGGAGGTAGAGCGGGTTGGCATGTAGCCGGAAGGTTGTTAGTTCGATCCCTGTCTCTTCGTAGCTGAGTGTCGAGGTGTCCCAGAGCACGGCACCTATATGCTCCTGACGGGCTGGCTGTCGCCTTGCATGGTTGACACCGCCGTCGGTGTGTGAACGTGTGCATGAATGGGTGAATGTTGGGCAATATTGTAAAGTGCTTTGAGAGGCGACTCGTTAGAAAAGCGCTGTATAAATGCAGTCCATTTATCTTATCACAATTCATCACAGAAGACTAACCTGTCTTAACGGCTGAGGAGGATCTGGCCTCACCTCCATCGGCGTCGCTGGAATCCCCCACTCGCCCGCAGTCCACACACCGTCCCCCGTCCCGGTCCCTCTCTTTCCGCCGCCCCTCGGACCACTTCAGCCGCCGCTTCAGGGACTCCACCTTCAGAATCAGAATCACATTTATCACAGCTTATTGTAGAAGTACACAAGAGTGAGTCGTTGTAAAGTGTAGTGTAAGTGTAGAGTGTCATGGTGCACCTGCTCCCGGCTGCGGGTCACCTCCTCCAGGAAGCTGTCCTCCACCAGGCGGGTGATCTCGTACATGGCAGCCTTGAAGACCGTCTCCATCACGCCCGAGAGCTGGGACTGGAACGTGACGATCGCCTCGGACATCTTTGTAGTTCTTTGTAGTTTGTAGTTCTTTGTAGTTTTGGGTGCCCGAGTTTAGCCCGGTTTTTACACGAAACACCCAATAGCTTTCGGTTTGAGACAAAGAAGGGTTGTTGGGCGTTCACGGATTTCAAATGACTTACTTTCTGGCTGGATTTAGATGCACTTCCCGTCCAGAAAGGACCCGTACATCGGTGTTACCGAACCACCACAACCCCTGTAGCTAAGTTGCTAAGCTAATCGAGTTATTACATTAGATTGTGCGCCTCGGCGATGTTAGAAAGCGAAGATGTCAGAACGAAGAAATAAATAATTAAAACATTTTAGACCACGGGGAAAGGCGAATATGGCGGAGATATATCGTTCGACGATGAAAAGAGAAGACCATTTGCCTCAAATCTGCCTGCATTTCTATAAACAATAACTCTTCCGGGATCAAAAAGAAAACTACGGAATGGGAGGCAGGACAATCTTGATTGAAGCGAAGCAACACCCCGCCGGTAATGGTAAATGGTAAATAAACCTAATATATGCTATGTATTATATACAGTTCTTTTTTTACCCTTGGCCACTCAAAGACCTTGCCAATTAGACCTAACATACACAGCCAGCCCGGTCGGGAGCTGTTAGGGTGAGGTATTTTGTTCAGGGACACCTCGACACTCACATTAGGAGGAACCGGAGATCGAACCAGCAATCTTCCGGTTACCAGCCAACTCGACCTCCTGAGCTGCCTCCGGTGGCATGACTACCGTACCCACGTTAGTTCAAGACTGTTTTATTTCTATGCTTTTTGTTTTCGATTGAGTGGGATTATTGGGAGTATTTCACTTAATCCAGACTACGATGCTCCTCAAACAAAGAAGGAAACGAATCGCTTTTCCCACCTTGGTCCTACAAAACAAGCTACAAAACAAGCTAGGGTTAAAATAGCATATTCTATTGAATCGTTTTCCAATAGAAAATAGAAAGATGTCGGGGGACGAACGTCAAACGAGACAACTGACTGCCGCAGAGACTGCTGCACCTTTGGACACTAAAGTCCATGAGTTCAAAGAAGAATTATCCAGAATCCTGCAGGAGAACGAAGAGCTTAAATCAAAATGCAGTTATTTAGAGCTTCGGTTGACTAATCAACCGAAACCTAACATCCAGGCAGTGGACTCTGAACATGGGACAACTTGTGACATAGGAGTCCAGTGTGGTAATGTATCTCCATAGCTTTTACAGAGATTATTTAAATGTTGTGTTGCATACTAGGCTATATACAGTAAGTGCATGCTACATAGGAGTCCTGTGTGGTAAACTGTCTCCATAGCTCTTACTGAAAAATAATATCTAGATGTTGTGTTGCATATGCAGTCAGTTCTATGGATTATTGTGTATTGTGTCATCCTGACTCGATTTACATAACATAGTACTATTGCACATGAGTATGTTTTCATTTGTGTAAACATTTAGGATTTCAGTGCTTCTTTGGTCTTCCATGAACTACATTTAGTAAATGTAATGTGCAACTTCCACACACCTGTACTCAGTAGATCCGTGTTAAGAACCAGTTCAAGCGTGATACTGTCAGGATTCTTGCTCAGGACACTAATATTACAGAGATAGGCCTACATAATAATGTGACTATGGTTAATTACAGTATAAAGTGCCGTGGTGTTACATCTCGTTCTCTTTATTGTTATTCTTTTACGGAAATCCCATTTTACTCCATAGGAAATCATTTGAAACCTATATCCTGCAAGCCCAAGCCTGCAGGATCTCTGCACACTCCGGGGAATCTATCGTTTAGGGTGGAGTGTGCATTGTTTGCTTACAATCGATGTATGCATCAAGATTCAAGAGGCTGCCCATTGCATAAGCCATCGGTTGGGGCATTGCCTTGTCCAGCTCCCCCTATGAACGCAACCCTGCTCAGGTCCATTTCGTTCCCAACTCACTACAACAACTTGTTAGCACAAGTTCAAGTAACATCTAGCTGCAGCCCCGGAGAAGCCCCTGGCGTGTCACATGTCTGGGATGTTCTCCTGGCAGAGAGACGCACGTTTGAGTTTCACTGCCCAATCGGTACCGGTAACCTGATTTGTTCTACCTAACCATCAGCCTAGCCATAACCTTAACCCCTTAACCTATCCATGGCCTTAACCATAACCCTAACCTCTAAACCTAACACTGACCCTAACCATAACCGTAACACCTGAACCTAACCATAACCCTTACCATATACCTAACCATCCCCCTATCTATAACCTTAACCTCTAAACCTCTCCATGACCCTAACCATTACCCTAACCATTACCTCAACCCCTAAAGCTAACCATACCCTAATAATAACCCCTTAACCGTAACGATAACCTCTAACACTTACCATAACACCTAAACCTCACCATCACCCTAACCATAACCCCTAAACCTTACCATAACCCTTAGCTTAACTGGGTGAATTTGCCACTGTAAACCCAATGAGCCAGACTAGGTCCTGAGAGGTGGAGCTGGACTAGCTCTCGCTCCGCCCTTTCGGCTCTGAAGTGAGCACCACTTGGATTAACCGGCAGCGAAATAGACAGAAAATTACGAAGAAGTCGGTGGCAATGCTTGTTTCTGTTTAGTATTTTGACACAATAAAAGTATTTAATGTTAGCACGTGTAGTATCCTTCCCGCACTATCACGATGATGTGAGTGTGTAGAAGACAAGTACCCAATTATGCAATGGTTTTAGACTTTAATCTCGTTGCAGTTTATCGCCAAAACACACAGGTTATAATAATTTCTATGGAGCTGGATGGGACTCTATCCTGAGAGCATCAATGACTACAGTACGAGATTGGGTCTAGCCAGTAGGCCTAGTGTGTTTTTGTGTGTGATGCCAACTAGCGTAGCTCGCAAGCTGTGTTGGGACTGTCGATAGTATGATTATTATCAATAAACAGAGGGGAACGGGCTGGCAACGGAAAGCATTTTTTATTTGTATATTATATCAATATATATAATTGATTGTATATTATATATATATATCCCCTCTCTTTTTTGCAAATATATAAAATCCTATCCTATAACTATAATATATATATATATATAATATTATATATATATATATATATATATATATATATATTATTATAATATACTATCTATAACATATATATAGTATATTATAGAAATGTACTAATATATATATAGTTAGTTATAGTTATAGGATAGGATTTTATACATTTGCAATTTAAACCTTCACATGGATCTGATAAATCTTTAGTGAAGCTATAATGGATATTTAATGTTTTCTTCACATGTGCAACCATTCGTTCTGTAGTCCTTTACACAAGATATTTTGATTCCAGATATAACACATAAATCACTCGAAATTATCATTAACATTAAGCTATTACTTATGAATAGCCTGTTCTTAAATCTTTATATTTTAATTTACTGCCTTTTCAATATTTAGAGAGTATAACATGTATTTCTCAATTTGAATTGAAAATACAAAATAAATTGTGGAATTTTAACATGCTCAAAATCGTATGTTGGTGTTATAATTTGGGTGGTGTACTAATTTGTTTTTTGTACCAGACCTCTGTTGCAATGGACAAGGGTTCAGAAACTCACTGCAAGGAAATATGGAGCAGAAAAAGGAGGATCAGTGGAGCGGAGGTTACCAGAACCAGCAGTACCCTTTGAATATTCATGGAGACGAACCTTTAATCAAGGTTTGTGGGACACCTGTGTTTGCGATTTATGTACTGATAACCTTATGTTAAGGTCTTTGTTTTTGTATTAGTTTTTTTGTTGTATTTCTTTCTTTTTATTCAATCTATTCAATGTTCATATACCCTGACCAGGATGAGATTCTGGAGCCAGCCCTGGTCCACACAAGAGTACACAACGACGTTCCAGGTAAAATCCCTACCTTTACACTGTGTGTGTGTGTGTGTGTGTGTGTGTGTGTGTGTGTGTGGTGTGTGTGTGTGTGTGTGTGTGTGTGTGTGTGTGTGTGTGTGTGTGTGTGTGTGTGTGTGTGTGTGTGTGTGTGTGTGTCTTCAATTTGTCCACAAGGGGGAGCAAGCTGAAGTGTGACTGTATTGGCTTTTGTGCCTTGCCCATGTAAGCCTCTTTGTGTCTGTCCACAGATTCATTGACTCCCCTTGAAAAAGGCCACGAAGATGACCACAACAAACTAACAGCAAGAGACATGTTGTGTCACTTTGAAAGGGTTGAAGAATCTGAACTTGATTCTCCACCAGAAGAAGGGGAATCGCAAAAGATCTCTCAGGAAGTTTTCAGAGTGGATGAATCCATGGCAAATGAAAATAATGTTACAATGCAGACATCTTCTAACAGGGAGGTTATATCTGAACATCCCATCCAGTTATCAGACGAAATGTCTGCCTCAGTGAAGAGTGAATCTTGCGATTACTGGATCGGCTTGAAAGAAATCGGGGTTGATGTCCAGACAGAATCATCAGCACAGATAAACGAACGCAGACGTCCTCTGATCAGTAGAGGGAAGTGCAAAGTTCCGTATCCACATGTTAATCTTGCAATCAGAAATAGTTTGTCAATCATTTCCGCGGCAACCTCTAGTAGAAGCCGGCCACCACAGAAGGCCAGTCTAACTGAGCTCCAAACCCAACCTGAAGCAGAAACCGGTCCAGTATTGAGACTCCCGGGTAGGAGACCTAGGAGCTTTGTTAAACAACTGCCATTGCAGGGGACTATGTCACCCCCTCTAACATCTGATAATTGTACAGCCAAAAAGGCATCAGAGAGGCCAGAGGAGTTAGATCAACATGGTTGTGTTCCCTGCTTGGCAGCCTCTTTCCCTATAGGGTACTTTTCAGAAGATGCAGAACTACCCGGTTTACATCAAGTATACAAGGAAATGGAGGAAAACGTTGTTCCCTCAGCAGTTGAGGGTTGGGAACCCCTTCTGCCGGAGGTACCAAAATCAAAATCCATGGGAACAAGGAAACCGAGTCACAACCCAAAACGACAGGAGGCACTGCTACAGTTTGAAGCCATAAATCCTCAGACCCCCACAGACGCATTCGAAAAATCTTCTTCTCAGCCAAAGATGGCGGTGCCAGCCCCAACACAAAATATGGCTGGTTTTACATCCTCAAATACTCCTTTGACACCAAGCCTTTTTATATCCTCTGTGTCTCTTCAAACAAAAACCAAAGACTGTGCTTCTTATCCCTCTGCTTTAGTTTGCCAAATGTCCAACAGCCTGCCTACTTTAGATCAATCCACTAAAATACACTCTGTTCCTCAACTTCCTCCCGGTACCGGAAATGCAGATGTGTCTGCCAGTACTCCATCTGCAGTGGTCCCTTCCAAAACTTGGTCAAAGTCATCCACCAAATCAAAACAATATGCGGTCATTATTCCAAAATCAAACAATGCATCGGGAGCAACATGTCCAAGAGCTCAGTCACATCTGCAAAACTATTTTACATCGATATCCAAAGTAGAAGCATCCTGTGATAGGTTAGGCGTTTCAAACACAAAGGACGTACCTGAAACTAAGTTTGCTTCCACTCCAACAATAATGCAAGGGAAGTCATCCAACCGTACAGATATTAAGGAAAATGCATCTTATTCAAACATTCCAAACATTTCCTTTGCATCTGAAAGACCATGCTTTGTGAACTGTGGGCCAAAGTCTTTACCAACAACCCTCTCCAAGATTCAGCCCTCAACAGTTGCATTAACCCAGACAGCGTTGTCCACTATCAGAGAATCGTGTTTGGATTCTAAGACATTACCTGTGTCTAGTCCCTCTAGCTCCAGCTCAAACAAGGCTTCTACAAAGAGACACACTGTGAAAGCATTGAAGCAGATTGCAAAGGAGGAAACACAGGCCGCCCCTATCGCCCTCAACAATGACCCGGTTCATCCCCTCCCAGAGTTAACTAAAACCCAGTTTTTTGTACAGCTGTCCATGGACCCGGTGGTTCCCTGTCAGCAAAAGGTATTTCTATATTTGGACGGATGTCAAATTCAATGCATTTCTGCTTAGTTAATCAAAGTATTATACATTTAGTATAAAAATTAATTCATTTATTTCTACTTTCAGGAATCCCTCAACGACAGTGTGGATTGTGTAGTTGCAGAGACGGCGACACATAATACCAAGCGCCGGTTCCGAAAAGGTTTTGTGAAACGACCTAAAGGAGCAGGACCTTCCCACGGTGCGGAGACGACCAGTAAACCCACAGAGGACGTTCCCATGGTTGAACATTTGGAGACGGAAGAATACCGCCCTGATAAGGCAGGAGAGCTCGCCCAAAAGCCAGATGCCGCGAGTCCAAAATGCAATGCTAATAAACCAACTCCCTGTGGTCTCGAAGGCCTTAGATCAGTAACAAACAAATTGAGCTCTTCTACTAAAAAGCCTAGATTAAATCCAGAAAAGCCAAGACCTGAGGAGAGTGTCGGTTTGATCAACAATGCTTTTACTTTGAGGACAATAAAGACTCAGGCAGTTTGGATACCACCAGTACTACAAGGCAGTAAACCTGAACTGGGAAAGGATAGCCGCTGCGACCGGCTTCCTACAAAGTGGTCAACTAGGTACACAACTCTTAAACGGCTCACCAGTCCTCGTCTTGTCACACGAAAGCATCGGCCACCCTTCACTCAGTCTGGTTCCAGTTCCAACAACAGCCCCTCTGCCCCAAGAACCGGCAGGTACTCTTACCGGGGGTCTACCCACCCCAAACCTACAGAAACATCTCCCCTCCCGTCGACACAGCAGCCATTCTCGTTCAACAGAGAAAGTCTGCTCAGAAACCAGTGTGAACAATGTGGCCGTGTCCTCAGCAGCAAAGCAGCCCTGCAGAAGCACGTAAGCCGCCATTCAGGCAAGAAGCTCTTCTCCTGCTCCCTCTGCAGCCAGATCTTCCCAGACTCGCAGGCGCTAACTCGACACGGGCGGGTGCACTGCAACGGAAAGATATACATTTGCCCACAGTGCAATGAGGGTTTTGCGTACAGATTCGGCCTCACTCAACACCTGCAAATGGTGCACAGTAGAATAAAACCCTTTGTTTGCCACATCTGCCAAAAGAGCTACTTCCGGAGGAAAGATTTTGAATCCCATTTCCGAGTCCACACCGGAACCGCACGGCAGTTCCCATGCAAACTCTGTGACAAAAGATTCAACCGGAGAGTCGAACTGGAGGTCCATCTGAGGATTCACAGCAGGGAGAAGAGGCATTGGTGTCCCTACTGTGGAAAGGAGTTCCTGGACTACAACAACCTGAAAAGGCACAAGTACACCCACACCGGAGAACGGCCCTATCCCTGTGCCCACTGCACCAAGAGCTTTGTACAGTCCGGACACTTGAAGAAGCATTTGAGGAATGTTCACAAGGTTGATGTGTATGCTGATTTGCAATAGGTCTGTGGCATTGTTAACTGTAGCAATATGCTAGAAGATATGACCACACCTGATGATTTACAATGAGTCCTGCAATTGTATTGTATTGCAAATATTCAAGTACTAAAATAAATGTTTGTTCGTAAGCTATTGATTAAATTCAGAAGTGCTAGATTCTAAGTCAAGTATCGTTGTTTGTTCTCGATCATAAAATCTTTGATTTAAACCATTTAATTGTCTTTGAAATCTGGTGCAGCACTTTATCAGTTGCATTATGTCTATATTTTTTAAGAGTTAAAAAATATTTCAACAAAATTGTTTACAACATTATTATTCCATTTGAATTGATCCTCATGTGGTGCGTTCTTATTCACAAAAGGTATTTAAGCAAATATTTTAAGTAATAATTGTAAATTCATAAAAAAAACAACATATACAATTATTTCTAACTCATGGCAATCAAAGCGGCCAGCAACAGACACAGCAACAACAGCGGGCGGGCCAGGCCGAGGGAGGGAGGGCCCACTGACCGGACGATGGGAGGAGGGCCCACTGGCGGGGCGATGGAGTGGAAATATGTTCCCACGTTGCCCACTTTATCGACGGCCACGATTTCAACGATCTGCGAGCAGCAGGAGGCGTTGTAGGAGGCCTCGATGTTGAGGTGGGTCAGAGCGTCGTGGGAGAGGACTCCGTCTCCCTGCCGCAGAGTGATGCGGTCGATGCCCGTGCCGTTACCGTCGGTGACGTTGGCGGAGAGAGCCCAGTGGAAAGACGCGCACTGAGACACGTTCGTGGGACAGTCGTCCGCCGTGACCCGGTCTACTTTACACGTTGGTCGGACAAAGTCTGTAATCTGGAAAGGACATGCAGTCTTAGCACCTATAATTATTATATTTAAATCATAAAGTAAAAATATATAAAAAATGTTTTTTTCAATTATAACTTTAATAAATTAATAAAGAGTTTTGACTTTGAGTCATCGTTCTGACTTTGAGTCAGAATTCAGAGTTTTCCCAAAGATTCACATGAGGCCCTAATCCTCTTTCGTAGTCCAGCGATTACCAACATTATTTAGTTCAGAAAACTCAATTGTCTATTTCTATGGTTACTTCCAGTATACCTATGGCAGGGAGTGGTTACCTTGGTGACAACAGAGAGCCTTAATACAGCGTAGTTGGAATCAGTTGAGGCAGAGGTCTTGGCCATTATGGTCAGTGTGACGTCGGTGCCTGATGGTGTGTTTTTAGGTGGCGTGATGGTCAGAGTAGCATTAGCGTACTGCCCGGTCGTCAATGTAACACTGGCATAAAATAAAGAAGCATGTTTTAATCTTAAATTCAGGTTATGATCTCTAAATGTAGGATGAACCCCCAGTAGCTTTTGCCAAAGTAGAAACCCAATATAGGTTGCTGGTTGTGAAATCATGAATTCAACATTTAGTTTGACAGGAACATTTGTTATACCCTACCTTTGGGGGAATATCATGGGGAATTCTCTGTCATTCCTGGCGTTGATGGAGCATGGCCCGCCAGTTCCCTCTGTCATCACGCTGAAGGGAATGCTGAGCGTTTTTCCCGGCTCCACGCTGCTGTCCACCGCTGCCTGAGGAAGCACATGCACTTCATACACTTCATGCATTGTTTTTGTTTATTGTCATCGGATTTGGTTGCTGTATATGCTACAATTATTTTTTCATCGAGAGTGATTTACAATAAGTACATTTCTCAGATGAAGGAGATATACAACAATATATGTCTGTCGGTACAGTAAGGTAGTTCATAGAACAAAGTGCCAAGCACTAACAATCGCTAGGTTAACCCATTCCCTGCTTAAAACAGATAGCTAGGATAAGATGCTACACAATGCAAAGTACTATTTTTAAGTGTAAGGACGTTTAACATACAAAAAGTGTGTCAGAGGTGTGGGGGGGATGGGAGTAAGGGGGGGAGGCTTCGACGCTTGTATCCAAAGCGATATTGTGGATTAGGGAATTCAGATCCATCGGTCGTTTATTGTCGTCTGTGTGTTAAATGAGGCTGACCGTGACGATGACTTTAGAGAGGCTCATCTGGGTGGTGGACTGGCGCTGGAACTGACTGCCGGACACCGAGTCCGTCCCCGTCAGGATCACCACAAAATCCCCATGTGGAACTGCGTCCACCGTGACCAGAATGTCCCCGTTGCCCATGTCCGTCGTCGAGCCTTTGCTCACAGGCCCATCCCGGGACACCGGAATGAGGCCCACCTCGCCCACCGTGACCGACGCCGGCCCCTTCCGACCCATCACCGACAGCAACAACGTGGCCGGCCGTCCTGAGTTCAAACAGCAGGAGTGGTTTTATAATTTTCAATGTTTTTCCATGCATCCGTTGTATCTGTATCACTAAAGGGTAATGATTGATTATATAATACTGCAGTAACCACCTTTTTTCATCCAAGGCAACTTACAACGGTTCATATACACAGTTACACACCGACGGCAGTCAACACCACAAGGCGAGAGCCAGCTCCTCAGTAGCAGTTACCGTGAGGTTACTTGCTCAGGGACACATAGACCCAGCTACGAGGAGCCGGGGATTGAAATAGCAACCTTCCGGTTACAAGTCAGCCCGCTCTACCTCCTGAAATACTGCTGATCCTAATACAATATTTACCTGCTTGTGGTCGCCCGGCGATTGGTGCATAACCGGGGTGGGGTCCCCCGAAGGGGACCACAATGTCATAGATGAAGGTGATGGTATTCTGGCCTAGGGGTTTGAACACACACACACACACACACACACACACACACACACACACACACACACACACACACACACACACACACACACACACACACACACACACACACACACACACACACACACACACACACGCAAATGGAAAAAGTAAGGGATAATGTATAGAACACCGGTCATTATCGGGAAAATAAGCCCTGACAGGGCAAATCGGATACGGCACAAAGCGAAAGTGTCTTGCTTCGCCATGAAGGGGACTATTTTCGATAATCACCAGCGACGTTCTATAAATGATCACGCTTATTACGCGGCTACTTGCCAAAACGAAAAAGTAACTTCACACGGTGTGTCTTTTTACAATTTATTTGTTACCAGCGCTGTAGTGTTTTTCAGCAGAGAAATAATCCGCCAAAGATGTGGATGTCGCTTAGCAACCGAGTACGCTGGGGTTGATAAGTTACCGGACTACTTGCGGAGTGAAACACTTTCCTTGACAGCGGTCAATTATCAAATACAATTCACCGCTGGAGGTTGTAAAGGACCCATGCAAGTGAACAAAGCGTTCCAGGGCATTGAGAAGACCCATGTAATAACTATTAAAAAGGAACACAGCCAACATTTGACAAGTTATAGCCATAACGACAAAATATGTAAGTGTTTTTTTTTCTTGACCTCTGGGGGGCAAGGGTCCTTAGCCTGGATATCCAGAGTTCTCGCGAGAGCACAATTTGAATTTGCTCAGCGAGTCACTCTGGAAACAATATACTCGTGTATATTCTGGGCCTCCCCTGGCCCAGAAAATTAATCAATCACATCGATGTATCAATATTGGCGGGCCAAAAGCGTTGCTTTTTTACTGACCGGATACGGCAAGAGTCTTATCTATTGGTTAGCTCAACTGGCTGGATACATCACCACTTGTATTCTTCTGATTGGTCGTAATGTCATCCAATGAGTGTTATCCAGTGATATTTTCAAATGCATGCTTGGTGCCGCCCCTCGAGTTAGGCCATTTTCATTACTCATTGGCAGACCCTACAGCTTTCTAGATGTGGGTCTGTTTTTCCAGGCTAAGCCTCCCTCAATTTAAATCATAAAAATGACAAAATGATGATAACAAACGTTACAATGTCTCAATTTAAAAAAAAAATAGATTTATTTAACTGTCTGTAAATCACGCCAAAATTTTTTTGAATAATAATCGTCCGATATTGAAAAAAAACAATAATATCTTCCGATAACTAGGGGAGTGTCATAAATATATGGCCTGTTAAGCCCCTCTACCTGTAATTTAGTGCTATACATTAAAATTGAATTACATTTACATAGGGCATTTATCAGATGCTTTTTCCAAAGCGACTTATAATAATTACAATTGTCAGAAGAAAGAGAAACAACAATACATGGCTGTCGGTACAAGGATGTTCATAGAACCAAATGCAGAGCACTAACAATCGCTAGGTTAACCCATTCCCTGTGTACAACAAAGATAGCTAGGATAATATGCTATAGTATAGCCCAGAAGACCTCAAAGTCTCATCCTTCTGACCTGTGACCTTCAGTGTGTAGGGTCGAGCCGAGGCCATCTGTATCTTCCAAGCTCCGGTCTGCTTATCATCACCCAGACGGATTCTCCACAGGTTCCCAACACTCGTGATCGTCCCCAGGCCACCGCTGAGCTGTGTGTTGCTTTGACTCACACCTGAGGGTTGGTATCAGGTCCAAGTACATTTGCATTTAGCCTACATTTAGCAGAAGCTTTTATCCAAAGTGACTTACAATAAGTACATTGGTCAGAAGAAGAGAAACAACAATATATCGCTGTCAACATAAAGTGTACATATTTATAATTTGAAATTCGTCCCAGCCTTTATACGACAGATACTATAGGGTCTAAAATATATATAACATACCTGCAGGGTTGCTAATGGTGAAGGTCATCTGACTCCCAGTTATGTAGAGCGTGATTTTCCTCAAAGACTCGTCCAGCAGGAACGTGAAGGTCTCACTCCCAGAGCTCCTGGAGCGCTGAAGAATGGTCACCTGATAGGAAAGGAAATGCAAGCTTGTGTCGATTGTATTTATATTTACATTGAGGGGATTGTGCTGACGCTTTCATCCAAAGCAACTTACAACCATTCATTCTCACATTCACACACACAAAACGGCGGAGTCAACCACGCAGGGCGACAGCTAGCTCGTCAGAAGCAGTTATGGTGAGGTGCCTTGCTCAAGGACACCTCAACACCCAGTTAGGAGGAGCCGGGGATTGAACCGACCTTACGGTCAACCTGCACTACCTCCTGAGCTACTTCCGCCTAATTATTACTATTTCTAACTGGAAGGATGCTAGTTTGAGTGTCGAGGTGTCCCTGAGCAACTGTCGGTGTGCGAATGTGTACATGAATGTTAGGCAATTTTGTAAAGCGCTTTGAGGGGCCAGTGGTTAAAAAAGTATAAATGCAGACCATTTATCATTTACATTTGACAAAAAGTAAAGTGTCTGTCAATCAACCAACAGGCCTCTAAAGCTGTAGGGCTTTACCAGGGCTGAGGTGGAGGTGTCCAGGATGATGTTGGTGGCTTCAGGCAGATTTCTCTTTGTGACGTGGATAGCCAGGCCCCCAGAAGCCAAGGCCAGGTCCCTGTAGTCGTTGAAGGGCCCCATGACGGAACGCCGTTTCCTGCTTAAGGGATTGGTCATGAAGAATGACACCTGTAGGGATTTACATTCATGGCATTTAGCCAGACGGTCATATCCAAAGCTAAGTACTGTGTTTAAGTGCAAGTATGTACACCATTCAATAAATGTGCATAATAAGTGCCAGGATGTACAACGTACAATAAGTGGGTAAATTAAGTGTAAGGTTGTACAACATAAAATAAGTGTGTACATTAAGTGCCAGGATGTACAACATACAATAATTGTGTAAGAGGAGTGTGGGGGGTAAACTAGGGATAAGAGGAGGCTTCCAGCTTTGAACCAAGGGCACGGGGAAGGTGTGGTTCCAAGCCGTGTAGAAGCAGCAGGTGCCTCACCGTAGACTTGGTGCTCCTGATGAGAGCCAAGATGGTGTCTTTGAGCGCGATGTCTTTGGCGATGGCGTCGGTGAACACGTGGATGTGTGAGGAGGCTGGAGCGCCCGTCAAGGCCATCTGGAGAGGGAGAGGGAAAGACTCCAACGATAAATTTATCGGTTTACACGTTAACATTTAAATCGTCCGTATTTAAAGCGCAGAATAACAGATACGCAGGATAATAATAATAATTGATCCCACTCAAAGATGCAGAATAACCTGGAGCCCTGAGAGACACATCTCTGGTATGTCACCGCCGCCGCTGGCCGACAGTTTGGAGATCTCATTCTTCATGACTTGGGGGTCTGTGGTCCTTGTCATTGGTCCAAAGGCTGCATCCACAGAGGTATGAATGGGAAATAATGTTAAGGGAGCTTTGTGCTGCCCTCTGGGGGGCTAGGGTCAGGGGGGTGTCCTATTAAGCCCTTTGAGACTGTACCCGTGATTAAAGGCTATACATTTCAGGGCTGTACATTGTATCAGGTATTTTCCAACATGTTTTTAGTTTCTTTGGTTATGTGATCTTTGAATGCAATTCTCTGAATCTATATAAACTTAGCACAAAAAGTAGGGACAGTTGTGTTTGGTAGATTATTTTTCTCTGGTAACAATGCTTTTTTGCAATAAATCTTATACCGTTGGACAGCCTGTTTAGTTCCCTTTCAAGGAAGGAACATACATTTGTGGGATGAGAAGCAGCGTTGAGTATGTGGGTGGTGCCCATGAAAAATTTGCCAAAACTTTTCTGCCATTGCCAAACAGGTTATTTTGCTGATGCTATTGACACTTGATTTGAGCTTCTGTTACCACCAGGTGCTGCCAATCAGGTGATTGGCAGCACCTGTGAGCATGGGCCCTACTACTGTAAAAACAGCTACAGTCAGTAAGTGTTTGCTCCAAGAATCGGCATGCCGCGTTTGACTGATCTGGATAGGGCCCTTGCGAAAGGGCAACTTCAAGCTGGTGTTCCACAAAACCAAGTTACGGCATTATTTGGAGTGATTCCTAGTACCCTCTCAAAACTGAATATAACGGGGGATGTCAAAGACAGCCCGTGAAGTGGGCTTCCAAAGAAGACGACACCCTGTCAGCACTTAGGTGCCGTAGGCTGTCTTTTACAGATTTGCTGTCAAGGTTTGCAGGACGATATGGCCGACGGCTCTCTTTCCAGACAATCCGGATCGTAGGGTCAAAGTGTGGAGAAGACGCGGAGAATGCTATGATTGCTGCACCGATAGAATAACATCTTTTGGTGGAGGCTGTGTGATGGGTGGGGCGGCATCTCCCTCACTGGAAAAACGAGGCTTGTCATCATAGGAGGCAATCTCAATGCAGAGAGATATAGAGATGAGATTCTGCAACCAGTGGCAATCCCATATCTCCACAGTCTGGGACCGAACAATGGAATGGCCTGCTAGCAGTCCTGACCTTAACCCCATTGAAAACTTGTATCAGAGTGACCAACACAACCACGTTGGCTGAATTGTGACCAATGTTGGTTGAAGAATGGGATGCCATCCCACAGCAGTGTGTGACCAGGCTGTTGACCAGCATGAGGAGGAGGTGCCAGGTTGTTGTGACTGTGTATGGTTCATCCACTCACTACTGAGGCTCCTGTCTGTGAAATGAATAGTTTGTTAAATTGCCTATATGTCTTGTTTCTTTAAACTTCAATCATCCAATCCACCAAACACCAAACGAGTCAATGGCAGAATAAGCTGTTTGGCATTGGCAGATTTTTCATGGGCGCAACCCACATACTCAGCTCTGCTGCTTATCCCACAAGTGCATGTTCCTTACAAATGGGAAACCATTTGAAAGGGAACTATACAGGCTTTCCAACAGTATATGTTTTATTACCAAAAATCATTGTCATCCACAGAGAAATAATCAACCAAACACAAATTTCCTTAGTTTTTGTGCTAAGTTTACTTTGTAGATTGCTGGCAACATCCATGAAACAGAAAATCCTTCTAATAAAATAGTAATTTCATGAATAAAAAGGACACTGGTGCCATGCTGGCTGTTGGTACCCCAAACCAACTCACCGGGGTCATTAAAGGGGACCAGGATGTACTCCGATGGTTCATCCTGCGTTCCCTTTTTACTGTCAATGATCTTGTAAGCCTCCTTCTTGGCCACTGCAATGTCTTCCGCCATGCTGCCCGTGGTGTCAATGACGAAGCACAGCCCCGACGAGCGAGCAATCCCCATCAACCTGGAGGAAGCGGAGGAGAGGTGGAGGAGGAGGAGGAAGAGGAGGAGGAGGTCATGATCACAATGAGTCAGAGGGGAAACCGAGGGACATCCTGGTCCGATGTCCCACGGCGAGCTTTAAAGCGCCAAGCGCGTCTCTGGCAGGAAGGAAGAGGCGTCACCTCAGGAATTCGCGGTCACCGGCCGCTCCTCTGATGTCCTCCAGGAGCTGGAGGCTGGCGCTGGTTGCCGCGGTGACGGCGGCGTCGTGGAGGACCTCGTTCCCGGGGCGACGCTCGTCCTTGCTGATGCCCCCGCGGGGTTCCACCGTGCTGGTCAGGTCCCCCGCTCCTCCGTGGCTGCATTTACCTACGGCCACACGTACCGTTCAGGGGTCGTCATACGTTGTTTCTAAATTATTATTTGGATTTACACTTCAGTTCAAAAGTTTGGGTTCACTTAGAAATGTCCTTATTTTTAAATTAAAGCACTGTTTTTTTCAATGAAGATAACATTAAATGAATCAGAAATAAAGTCTAGACAGAGTAAATGTGATAAATTACTATTTTCGCTGGAAACGGCTGATTTTTAACAGAGATGTACAGAGGCCCATTTCCACCAACCGTCACTCCTGTGCTCTAATAATACATTGTTGAGATAATCGTGTTAAAAGGTCACTTGATGATTAGAAAACCATCTTGCCATTATTTTAGCACAGCTGAAAACTGTTGAATTAAAGTGAGTTTTCATGGAAAACATGAAATTGTCTGGGTCACGCCAAACTGTTGAACGGTAGTGTACAGATTTTTTATATTTTATTCGCCAATGTAAAACAATCTAACTATATTTTAATTATCATTGTTGTCTCGTAACAATGATGATAATAATATTACCAATTAAATAAAATAAAATTAAAGCAATTCATATCAGTGTGGAGAAAGGAATACTTTATAAGTGTAAAATGAGCAATGATATGAATCGTAACTAAACATGGGTCATCCTTTTGACACTTCATTAACAAATTGATAGTGTTTTTGTTGATACCTTTGGGCTTTTCGCTTGAGGAAATTCCCATGTAGCCCGATGTGAGCTTCTTTTCCTGAAGAATGTTGGCAAGGATAGCGTTGGGACAATTCCCACTGGCACAGTCACTGCATGTGGCGGTGTCCTCAGCTGTAAGCCACAGCAGCAGCAGCATCAAGAGGCATAAGAAAAGAGCACGTTTAACGTTCAACTTCTACGTCTTTCATTTTACATGTTGATAGTTTGTTCATTTAATTGAACTTTAGTGTTTAATGTCACATTTTCCCTGGTTAGAATATGCATGGGAAAGGTGTACAATTCCTGAGTTACATTGTAAGGGCATGTTTGTAACTGTTATTGTTGGTGCCTCATCCACCCCATGCCTCAGAGATCATGTTTCCTGTTATATTATCTTCTTTGTGTAACAATTTATTGTCCCATTTGTTATCGTGAATGGCAACGACTTCCTCCTGCTGAAGTTTATTGTCTTTCTTTCATAAACCTTGCAGTGGTGTTAGGGGAAACACCAGGAAATCTCAAGGAAATCTCTCATACACCCACCTACCTGCTATATTTTCTATGGGGAGATCTGGTTGGATGAGATTGGCAAATGGCTCTGTATTTCCCAACTCAACCCAGTTACTGTGGCTGTAAAAGTCCTTTTGGCAAACACACACACACACACACACACACACACACACACACACACACACACACACACACACACACACACACACACACACACACACACACACCAATAAGCATACACACAGACACAACGGCACACACACACTTTTTATATTTACGAAAAAACTAATGCTGAACATCGATTTCTGTTTCTTGTGTGTCCCTCACCTGTAGTGTGTGGAGAACTCTGCCCAGCATTTCCCTGGAAGCCTTGTAGTTCTGCTTTTTGATGTTGGCCTTGATGCTGACCACACCCTCTGTGATTAGGCCACGCCCTTCCAAGAAGGCCTCAGAGTTGAAGTGGTGAGGAGCGCTGGAATTTATACCGTTTACTTTTTTCAAGCATTTCATATCTTGCTTTGCGTTTTGGATTTTTTTGTATTTAGTTTGATCTTCTATCCATTCCTTTATTAACGAACCCTCTATTTTACATTAATTAATTAAAGTTATTTTTTAGAACTGATGGGTATAGCTATTTCTGGCGGGAAACTCAGGCTGCCTGATGACTGCCAACGCTGTCCAATCAGACGCTCGTACACTGATGTGCGGTCAATATAAGACAAACACTGATAAGAAGTTAAGTGTACTTTGCAGAATTCACCCACCAACCCCCCAGCCTCCACCTGCTGTGTTTCTGCTCTGGATTGTATGTAACCTATAGAATGGGTTGAGATATCTGATGTAGCCTACCCCCAATGGGATTGTATTGCGCTCCCTACTTTAAATCCGACAGCAAGGAGCACCAGAAAAGAGTGCGACCATAGCTCCAAACTAGAGTGTATCACCATTTCATGAAGTAAACGGTTCAACCTATAACATGAGTGATTCCTGACAGAATTACTATTAATATTATCTTGGATACCTTTCATTGAACATATAAATCCTCAATCCTCAAATTAATCATGAATAAATATGGGTCAGTATTCCAGAAAGGCTCCTTCCTGATCGCAGCGACCTGGGTTTAATCCCTGCCCGTGGTACTATGCTGCATGTGCCCCACCCTATTTCCCATACCTTCCTGTCTATCGCTCTCTATCATTAAGCATAAACATGCAAAACTAAAAAATTAACATTTGAATAGAAAGATGTTCATTCACACACCTGGCGACAGAGTCCCGGTCGACCATCCCATTCTGGATGTAGACTTCCTGGAGAGCCGCGCGGAACTTGGCGGCCGACACCTCCCCGGTCGCCGTGGGACCCAGACAGGCCTGGACCAGCTCCTCCGCAGAGGGACCCTGGAGGTCAAAGGTTAGGGCTCCATTGGTACAGCAGACGAGGAGGGAGAGAGGTGTGCCATGTGTTTGGGGCCGCATGTGGCTCAGGAGGCAGAGCGGGTCAGCTGGTGACTGGAAGGTTGCTAGTTCGATCCCCGGCTCCTCCTAGCTGAGTGCCGAGGTGTCCCTGAACAAGACACCTCACCCTGACTGCTCCTGACCAGCTGGCTGTCGCCTTGCATGGTTGACACCGCCGTCGGTGTGTGAACGTGTGAATTAATGGGCGAATATTAGGCCATGTTGTAAAGCGTTTTGAGTGGCACACTGGTTAGAAAAGCGCTGTATAATGCAGTCCATTTACCGTTTATCATTTGTTGAATAATACAACTGATTTCAGAAGGCAGGGCACAAGATACCGAGGACTCAGTTGAACCTCTGGGCGTATGTGTGTGTTGGGGATTATCGGGGGATTATTATCGGCGGCGTAGTGACAGTGGGCCGGTGTTTTCAACCTACCGTGGGATGAAACTCGTGTCCGGAAGACTCGGCCACAGCTTTACAAGTCTCTTTCAGTTTTTGCAAAAGAGCCGTCCCTGTAATGCTGATATGGGTGGCTGTTCCCCGTCCCATGGGGACAAAGGCCACAGAGCTCTGCAGAAGACCCAGGGACAGGGCCAAGGACAGGGCCAGAGCGGGCAGTGCTGAACACATGATCGCTGGAGAGAGGACGGGTTGGAGGGAATTCAACGGTTACAATAATGCTCAAAGATTGAAATCTGACTCTTTGAAAATCATCAACATAAATTGATTAAATTCATTTTAACGGTGAAGTTAACCTCTTCTGAAATTAAGATGGTGTAAGGATATATTAAATGGTAAACAAAAATAATACAAAAACACAACTAATGTTTAAAATATGTTGAAACTACTTTTCTTTACAGTTTTTTGTTTTGTTTGAACATACAACTGCCCTGTAAACATTTTATATCAATGCATGCTGATCGCTGATTTTTTTTTACAAACGTTGTCAATCCGTACACCCAAATAATTCATTAATATAATATTACTATATGGGACAAAGTCAGTGTTTGGCAAGTCCCAAGTAAGTCCCAAGTCTTAACAGTCAAGTCCGAGTCGAGTCCCAAGTCAAGACAGGGAAAGTCAAGTCGAGTCCAAGTCCAAGTCCAAGTCACACCAAAGCCAAGTCGAGTCCAAGTC
>OLKM01002622.1:17276-61201 GCA_900291075.1 Melanogrammus aeglefinus | reverse complement strand
GTGCGTGCCTTCCAAAACATGTGGACAGCCAGTAAGTGGACCACAAATAGGGCAGTGAGTGCCTTGCTCAAACTTTCAGTTTGGCAAGAAGGGCAACCGACATATTATAGAGAACCATTCCAGTCAAAGAACTGTAATGTGAACACATTCTATCTTCATTATGAACCAGTGTCCCAACACCACCACTATCACGCAGGAGGAATACCAACGGCAGAAAGGGTTAATAGCAAATATAATTTATGAACACAATAGTATAAAATAAGAACAATGTGGTAACTTAAAGGTTGTCAGTAGATTTATTCATGAACCAAAAAATTATTAACAATTAATCGCCGAAGGCTCTGTGGATAGTGGTAAATAGAGCACTATCCACAGAGCCTGAGGAGAATAATTGTTGGAGTACATACTACACAGGAACATCATCAAAACAAGACAAAACTAGATTTCATAGGTTTATTTTTTAATGTTCAAAGCGTGACAATGGTCACGCGCACTCCATGACGTCGCCAGGCTATTTACAAATTCGAGCAATACATCTCTGGGTGAACTCGTGCTCGACACAGCAGTTTGAACTTATATCGAAACATTAAAATCGCTTTTACCTTGAATAACACGTCGTCCATATTTTGTGGCTTTTTTGGTGTTTGGTTGTGGATTGCGTTTTTGTTGTATTCTCTATGATTCTGTCATTGTAGCAAAACGAGAGTTTGCGCCCGCCATTTTGGGACAATCATTATCCCGTGTTTCGTAGGTGGATAATGAAGATTATCCCGAGATAGCGAACCAATCAGATTGCGCCATCTAGGGAGGTTTCTGTGTAGTATGTACTAATAATATATATTCATGTATGTTAAGAATGAACTTCAAATCATTTTAACCTACTTCCGGGTAGTATATATTAGGGATGGGCCGATAGTCGATTCTATCGACTATCGGCGATAGATGGATCCCATCCGTTGTATCATGTCTCAAGTTTGCGATAAAAGGCGATTATTTTTTTCATTTTTATCTAGTATATTAAATGTATGTACGTACGTACCATAGATAGTATAATACTAATGGATGTAGCATCCGGGCAGACCTGCGTTATTCCAAAAGCATCCAATTGGCTTTATGCACAGCTCCACGACTTCCTGGAAATAAGCCAGTCTTCCCTTTATTTCCTGTCTTCCATTATTGGACCCAATGATTAATCCAGGTGTGTCTGAACTCTCACAACAATGGTCAGTAACACCTGGATTAATCAGTTGGTCCATAATGTAAGACAGGAAATAAACGAGCTTGGCTATTATCAGGAAGTCGGTGGAGCTGTGCATAAGCCATACTTTCTAGTGCCGTGTGTTCCAATACACGTACTGTCCGTACTTACTAGCCAAAATTTGAGTACACAGTACGTTCCAATTCAGATCCGGCGAAAAGAAGTACACTTCAAGGACCCGGATGTCGTACTCAAAACGGGCTAATCGTGAAGTGTGGATCGAAGGACACTCTCCGTACTCAACGGCAGCCATCTTAGCTACGTAGCGGAAGAGGCGGAGCCAGGCTGAGCGCTCAACTCGAAAATAATGGATACCGACAGTGAACAGCGCCTTGCAGTCTGCGCGGCTGTCGCAAATCGTCATTTTCCGGTAAGTGCACCACAGAGTACTCGATTTGGAACAGCACTCAGATCTGAAAAAAATAGCTGTACTCAAGGGAGTACGGATAGCGCAGAAAAAGTGTCTTCCTTTAAGTATACTTCATGGAAGTACGGGTATTGAACACGGCATTGGCTTATGACCGTCGCACTTCTTGTCATAGTTTGACTCCGCTCATTTCCTCTAACCAAAAAAAGGGCATTGATGTATGACGTCGGGGGGAGGGAGTTACGCCCATCTAGGTGACGTACACCGAATTAGCTCGTAGCTCATTAGTTTTTTAACGATCGGTTGGTACAGTTGACCGCAGAGCAAGGCATCTTGGCACCGGAATGAACAATAGGGAGGAACGAGTCGAGGTCAAGATGACGGAGATAGCATGCTAATCCTGAAAGCTAGCCTCCAAGGCTAGCTGTCACTCAAGAGGCTGCTCCCCTAATTATTCATAGATTTTAACCTCCAATAAAATAAAAACTAGCCTGCCAAAAAAAAATTCACCCCCCTCAGTGTTATCATGGAGATATGAACTAAACATACTGACCAGGCTGTAAATGGGTTTAAAAAGACGGTGAAAGCGGCCTGTTTAACAAGTTAGTCAATGAAGAATTGCTCCCTTTTGGTGCCACCTCGTAGTGGCCACATATGGGTGGCCACTACGACACACACACACACACACACACACACACACACACACACACCACACACACACAACACACACAACACACACACACAAACACCACACACACACACCAACACACACACACACACACACACACACACACACACACACAACACCACACACACACACACAACACAACACACACGGGCCTTTTATAGAATACATGAGACCAGTACCTAATCCTGTCATCTTTGGGTCAAGTGAAGCAGTGCCATGTGGTGAACACATGCATGCAGGGTGAAAAAACAAAATGAAACATATGGGAGAGTACTCAAACACAATATCACTGTCAACCTTCACACAAAGCAGGAGGTTCCAATCCCTGGGCTCCCCCGGAGTGTATCCATCCGACGTCACGTACAGTACGATGCTTTGGATAAAATCTACCCCAATGGATATTATGTATGTATTTATTCATAAATATCTATGTTTGGAATCAAAGCAGTGGCTCAGGGAGGGGGGTACTTCTCCTCAGAGGTCAGACACAGGGAGAGGTAGAGGAGAGAAAAAGGAGGAGAGGACTCACCACTCAGAGCTAATTGACCATCACCTGAAGCTGACACACGGCCTCAAGCCACAAACCTCACCGCAATCACGGTTCTCTTTCTCTCTTCCTCTATTAATCCCCGTCTTCTCTCTCCCTCTTCCTTTCTTGCCCTCTCCTCTGCCTACCTCTACATCTCATCTTACTCTACCACTCGCCCTCCCTCCACTCCTCAAAACCTCTTCCTACCTCTCTCTACCTCTCACATAATCTCTGCATCTCTCTCTCCACCCCTTGCTCTCCTCTCTTCATTCTCTGTCTGTATCTCTTCCAGGTACTCTCTCTCTCCTCCTTTCCCTCCCTCCCCTCACCTTCCCGGTCCACCAGTCTGCACGCACAAGGTCAGAGTCTCACAATCTCAGAGCTGCCGAACAGACGACAGCAGCAGCATGCTGCCACATGATAGACCCACTTTGTCCTCAAGATGCATGAATAAATAAAAACACACGCGTACACACACACATGCAAACAGATCGACACGCATACAAACATATACTTATAATGTGCAAAACAGACAGACACACAAAATAAATACACAGAATGCATGCAGAGAAATATACACACAAAAATATGCATGAGAATGGACACACATACACACAAAAACACACACACACTCTATGTGTGAGTGTCAGTCACGACAATTAACTTCTCCATCTGCCCGCTGACGGCAGAAAAAAGAGAAGGAAAAAAAAAAAAAAAATGTTTTTTCTAAGGCTCCTGGTGAACTCATCTATTGAACTCCGCCTGTCAGAGAGAGACGGCTGTTTTCTGGTGACCGTTGTCACGAGGGAGTACAGATTGGGAGAGCAGGTAGCAGAGAGAAGCACGCAGCAGAGAGAAGCACGTAGCAGAGAGAAGCACGCAGCAGAGAGAAGCACGCAGCAGAGAGAAGCACGCAGCAGAGAGAAGCACGCAGGACAGAGAGCTTCAGAGGCGGCTGCCTGGGACTGGTGAAGTGCTGTCGCGGCAGGGTCAAGATAACCCATGCTCCGCCGTAACAATCACAAAGTAATTTTAGCCAAATTATTCCCCGGCTGCTGACAGGAATAGCAGATGTGCTGACGGGCGGACACGGGGCGTTGATGGAAACGTGCGCGCTCCTGATAGTGCTTCTTTAAAGCGCCGCGGTATTGACTTCATTTACCGTGGAAGCCCAGCTCAGCAGAATCCTGCTGGCAGAGAGAAGCAGACCTCTGTGACACACGCGTGTGAGCGCACACAGACGCCATGTGCACGCATGCAAATGCATACACACTTTCAAAGCCATGTGCCGTCGCACACAAATACCCATATACACACGTGCACACGCACACACACACACACACACACACACACACACACACACACTACCCCTCCCTCACCCACACACACACACACACACACAGCACCCCCCCTCCCTACACACACACACACACACACACATACACACACACCACACACACACACGTGCACGTGCACCCTGCAGACCTTGCTAGTTTTCAGCACAGGAAAGCCCACAGGAATGACGGAGGGTGTGCCCCTGGTGGTAGAGGTGCTCTAGCACACACTTCCTAGAGGCAAGACACAGGGTCGGACCCACCCCGCTCATGGAACACAGTCCGCTATGCGACCCTCTGACCCCAGCGAGTGTTGAACCCTGCAGAGGCCAAGGATATGTACACAGGGTACATTTATGTTTTTTATTCTAGAGAAAAAAACACTCATGAAGAGAGCTTTGGATAATTAAGTAATCTATGACAGCAAAAAGCAACCATCAAAATGTGCTTGTGGATTAATTGCAGGAGGTGTTTGAAATTGGTTCCACTTTTAAGCCAAATTTGGACTAAGATCATTTTAGAATATTCACAACAAAGTGAATGAAAGTGATCTATGGTTGATGAGCCGCAGGCAGAGTTTAAACATGAGTTCAGTGAACGTATAGAGGCATATATGTTCTGTGATATGTTTTACAAGATCAGCATACACAACTTGTTGTAAGGGAAGCAATGTCTCAGCTTAAGGATGTGAGAGAAGCAGAAGTGCTACTTACCGACGGGAGCTCGGCCCGGGGGCTGGTCTGTTTCACACAAACACACACAAGAATGAACAGAACAAAACGCGTTACACGCGCAGAAACACCGTCCACTTACACCACTCAAACTCTATCCAAAATCAACAAAACACACACTTCAAATGGTCTGATTCAATTGGTCACTGTTGAGAATGACGGTAATTAACAGTTACTTAATAGCTGCTACTAAATACTTACTTATTCCATCGTTTTAGTCAAAGTAGAATTATTATGGGAAATTCCATTTTTCTTCGTTCATTAATTTCCATCTTCAGGGCCGTTTAAGGTCGATCACTCTATCAGCCCAACAGTCCTGCTGCAGGCTAATGTCCTCCTCGGTCGCAGTAGCCTGAGTCCTCCCCCCCGCTCCGTCTCTCCCTCCCCTTCCAAACGGTTGTGTAACACAGCCGTCCTCCTCTGACGAGACTTTATCAACACCAGGACCCCTCTCCACCCCCCCACCACCCCCACCAGGACCCCTCTCCCCCCCCCTCACCGCCACAACACCCCCTCAGAGCGGGACCCCGCACAGAACCACCGCAGAACACTAATTGCGCCCCTGGTTGCTTCCATTACCTCCAACAGGAGTTCTTAAGAGATATTAATTCCCTATTAAAGTAGCGACGAGGGGGGGGTCTAATGACCACCCTCTTGGGCTGCATTAGTCAGGTAGTCGATATATCCTGCTTAAATCCACACATCTTTAACCAATTAACAAGAAAGTTAACTCTCTGAGCTCGGCCGGCCCAGGGCATACTGAAAGAAAATAAGTCCTGTTGAGCAACACTCAAACTGCGCGCAAAACCACCGCCACGTGCACAGCCCGTTGCCACGGCGACATAAGGAAGTGATACAGCTCTGTGCCAAGGACAAACATTGACCCGTTAAACACAGAGCGGGCTGCCCTACATTGACAAAGGGGCTGCCAGTGGAGGCATCTGCCCAAAATGCAATAGTGTGATTGTAACCCGTGACCTTTCATACATTCCCTTGATGCAGCGAGCCCCCCGTACCTGTGCTGGTGGGGGGGGGGGTCCGAGGTGGAGTTCCCCTCCTGGCCAGCAGGGGGAGACATCGGCGCCATGGGCTGCTGGGAGGGAGGATCAGCGCTGCCCTCAGTTGGGGCCTCTGACTGCGGTCTCACACTTGACCTTTTCCGTCGTCTCACGGCGGCGGTCTCAGCAAGCTGAGGGGGGGGCTTTACGGCGGCGGTCTTCCGGAACACTCTCGTCGGCGCTGTCGTCAAACTCAAACGGCTCTCCTTGCTCTTCGTCCTCCTTCGTCTTCCTCGTCCTCCTTCTGGGGTGGCCGGGGCGCCACGGTGGACATCATCCCTGGAGAAGAAGGAACCAGTGAGATTCATTATTATCCACGAGGGATGAAAGGGACTCCTTATTTATCCAAAGAGACGTGTTCCTTTTAGATGGATTTAATTAAGGGGCCGTTAAGGGGAGCTGGTGGGAGTTGGGATGGAGCCCAGAACCTTTTGGCTGGGATTCAAACACCCTTACCCACTAGACTACCCTCCAGTACTCCCTCTGGTGTGGGGAGGGAGTGGGGGAGGAAGTTGGGTTCAGATATAAACATCATTCAGACATTCAGGTAAATTAGGAGTTAGTGAGCGTTCATTTGCCTTCGGTCTTTTCCTCCTCGTGATTTAACTCATGGCCTGGACTTAAACTGATGGCCTGGGCTTTAACTGATGGCCTGGACTTTAACTGATGGCCTGGGCTTGATGGAAAAGAAGGTGAATGCTAAAGCGCTGTCTCTGGTCAGGAAAAACAGATCTCTGTTTCCATAGCACCACCCAGTCAGTACTCAGAGTCACACTGTCTTCAAGTATAAGATCTGTGTTGTACTGCATCGTAAAAAAAAAAGCACAGCAATTGGGTTAGTCCAAAAGAACCAGCCTACAAAAAAACAAGAACACGACACTAGCATATAAGGCCAGCCACAACACGACTGGTTGCTAGATATGGCAGGAGGGTTGTTGTGGCTGGTTTGGGGTGTGGAGGGACAATGGAGCACTGTCTGGGACACAAAGGCCTTCTGGGAGCCTTGAACCCAGCACCTTAAGCTGTGAGGCAGTGGTGCTTACTACTGGGCCCCACTGTACAAAAAGAGATCCAGGTGAACCACACATAACACATCTTAAATGACACCGAGACGTGATATACATCAAAGTCAAAGTCAGCTTCATTGTCAATTCCCAAACATAAACAAGACAAATGAAATGCAAATTGCGTTTGTCTCTGACCCACGGTGCAATAAGTACAAAGGATACAATGTGTTAAGATGAATAAAATAAATAATATTTACAATAAATAAATTCTAAATAGTGCAATAATTCAAAATAGTGCAAGGTAGGCAAAACATCAGCCCCTCCTACTTTCAGAGAGTGAGCGAGAGCGAGAGCGAGAGCGAGAGCGATGGTGATGGCGATGGTGATGGTGATGGTGATGGTGAGGCCGGGACCATGCTGGCTCACAACAGAAAGACATATGGCTTTAAGTGAGACGGTTAGCCCGAGCCTGAGCAGGCTTTGCGGCAGATTAATGAAGATGTATACACACCCGTTTAATCTGATGGGAACATGTGCTGCAACATCAGGGGCCTCAATTATCTCCCTAACGTTTCATCGCTCAATATTCTCCAACGTTTCATGGAGAAAAATAAGTGCAGTCGGCGGGCGATCACAGCTGATCCAGCAGTCGGCAATGAGCCGCGCTTTGTCTGTCTCGGCACAATTAAAGAGACGCGTTGCCACGAAGGCCAGGGGAAAGTCTGACATCGCCCACGCCTCGAAAACAAAGTGAAGTAATGTCAATAGTTGTTAAACAAGACCTTTACTATTTGATTGCATAAATTCCCGGACATGCAGCAGATGTTCTACCGCGTTCTGTGGGGGTTGATTGTTGACTTTACCACTCTTATCACTTCCAGGCTGTGTACTGACAGGCACCCCAGGAAACCTGGAGCCAACCTACAATATTGAACTATGAACTTTTGTCTGAGCACACATTGGACATTATGATTATAGGGCTATCCTGGTCCGCCTTTTGACTATTTTATTGACTTGAATGTGAATGTTGTGGCGCGTCCTGGAACTTTATGTACTTATTGTATGTTGTACCATCCTTGCACTTAAAAATAGTATTTAGCATCGTGTAGCATCTTATCCTAGCTATCGCTGTTGTGTCCGGGGAATGGGTTAACCCAGTGATTGTTAGTGTACCGATATAAAGCGATATATTCTTTCTCTTTCTTCTGACACATGTACTTATTGTGAGTTGTTAATATGTAATATGTTGTCTTCCTTCAGAGTGGCCCCTTAATTGCCCCTTGAAGAAAAAAGTTAACTTTGAAACAACACTAAAGGCTTATAAAGTAGGCAAAAGTAAAGGACCTGGCTCCTATAGAGCGGTCTCCTTCCACCACTGCACCCCTCAGAGCGAGGAAGGGGGCCCCCCCGCCCAGACAGAGGCAGCCGCTCCAAACCACCCATAACACAGGACAGCATCTGCTCTGCATTTCTATTAGCCGCTCAAACGCTTCCGATGCCGGGGCCCTTCCAGGAGGCGGGAGGAGGCGTCTTCATAAAGCAGCCCTGCCTGCCTCTCCAGTCGGGGCCCTCACAGACCTCTCAAGTCAAGCAGCGGCTCTTATCCTTCCCCTGAACACGAGCGCCATCAGGACGTCGGCTGGACCCGCGGAGCCCCATTACCGTGTTGTTTTACAGCAGCCCTGCGTGGACACAGAGCTCTGGATGGAGCCAGCGCTGAGGAGGATTGGGGGATGTGAACGGGCTTTGGAGACCTTCCAGGGGCCCTAAACAGGGGGCCTCTCAAGGAGAACGGGTGATAATTACCTTGTAGTATTTTAGGCCTTTAGCACCTTTACCTTAATAACCTGAGAGTGAGAACACGTCCTTAAGGAGCTGGTAGGGGAACACAAGGATGCAACAGGTACCAGGCCTACAGGTAGTGTGCGGACATATGGGTGTCAAACCCAATACAAACTGCATGTATATGATACATGTTATTTTTTGCTCTTTCTACCTGTCTACCTACCTACCTGACCATCCATCTACATACCTATCTATCTATCTATCTACCTGTCTATCTACCTGTCTATCTACCTAACTACCTGTCTATCTAACTACCTGCGCTCCTCTTGCCTGTCCACTCATTGACCATGACCACAAGGCCAGACAGACCCCCTGCTGAAGCTAGCATGTGTGGAGGGAGTGGCCTGAGAGGGGGGCCTGAAGAGGGCTGGGATGGTCACAGTTGGAAAGGTTCAAATCCGAGCTTACTCTGTTTTCTCCAAAGCTGCCCGCAGCTTGAAGCACAGAACAGTTCGGCTCGGACGAGCAGAACAATAATGAGAGAGTCCGCTCCAATGTCAGAAAGAAGCTGGCACTTTATCACACGGTGTTTGGCCATGCCCATCTATTCAGCCCTTTTGGAGATTTGTTTTGGAGTACCTTGGCAAATGGGCCGGAAGGAAACGACCAGTCTCTCCAAGACTTTAACATGTCAAGTCAAGAGTTTTCTGTCATCATGGTTGGCATTACAGCGGCTGCAAGGACGATTCTTAAACACTGGAAAAAACCTACAACTCCAGGGTTTAAAGGATGGTCTAACGCCGTGATAAAAACAGCCTCATATGAACATATGCTTAATAAGATAAATACTATAAACAAGGATAAAGCACCAGCATGGGTGCTGCTCCACAGAGAGGCCTGCCTTCATCTTACCGCACCAGGCCTCTGGGTTACAACTGTCAGATGGGTGGAACCCCCTCCCACCCTCCTGCTGGACAGACCGACCCCCCTCTGACGAGTTGACAACAGACCCGTTTCTCCGCCACCGCAAACACCCCAATCAGACACCCACCCGGTGGACTACAATCCACAATGCCTGCTCTGTCACGAAGGCATTGTTCCTGCCTCCGTCACAGCGGTGCTGCCTGGCCCGTAGGAGGAGGCACAGCCCAGTGGAGGCTCCCAGGAAGGCCGTCTGCATGGAGCAGGGCCTGCCGGGAGGCTGGGTCTAACCTGCCATCAGAGGGCAGCGGGCTGGCCCTGGGCATGGTCTTAATGGGAGGCTACAGCCACCGCGCCAGGCGTAATGGATTGTTATCATATACCACGATAACTATCTAGACAAACACTCAGCTCCTGAGTGGACCAATCAGGAGCCATCACTCAGTGAGCGGACCGGGCCCTCAGAACCTTCAAGAGACGGATGATGTCACATCGCTGTGGCCGAGCCAACGCCATCAGCCCAGGGAGAGAAGGCTGAGCGAGTCACATTGAGCGGGGAACTGGAGCTGAGAAGTTACTGTTCAGCCCATGACAGCCATTCAGCAGTGTGTATCTGTGGGTTTATTCACGTCTATGTCTGCGTGTGCGTGAGTGTGTGCGTGTAGATTCTCTTCCGTGTGATTGTGGTGTTTTACGCACACGTGTGCGTGATGGTGTGCTTCCATTCACACCTGGTCACCTGGACTCAGAAACAGGATGGACACTTTTCTCATATGTGCTTTAGACATTGAGATGTTTTCTCAGGACAGAGTCGCTGCCAACTCTGTTGGAAGTGGTTGCAGCCTGTTAAAACCTGTCCAACGAAAGAGTCAGAGTTAGGGCTAACCCTAACCCTAATGAGAAACGAGTTGCAAAGTGAAAGAATCTATGGGTATTTGGGTTCTTGTCTTCTACACGATACAAGATAGGGCAGGATATGAAATCTATGCAGTAATAATTATTCCAAAAAGCGTTTTGTTATTATATTGTATCTGAGTATAATGGTTGACAATAGTTTGAATAAGTTTGAATTAGTAAATGCATGAATGGAAACACCTACTAAAAAAGGCTATATAAACAAACCCCTAATATGACAAAGAAACCCTGAAGATTAAACTGAAATAAATCTGGGAATACAACAAACTAAGTACCTGATTTAAAACAAAACTGAAATAACACTGGTGTGTGTGTGTGTGTGTGCGTGCGCGTGCGTGGCGTGTGCGTGTGTGTGTGTGTGTGTGCGTGTGTGCGTGTGTGTCCCCAACAACACCATTGTGTGTCTGCGCAGTGTACGCTTACAGCATCCAAAACAACACATTCTGCAGTACGCTTACAGCATCCAAAAAACATAACCAAACCCAGCTTGGCCCCCTGCACCCCTCTTGGAGGCCGTCTGCTGTGCTTTATGTAGGTCAGGGGCAGGGCGTGGGGTTGTAAGATTTGGTTTCCTCCTCTATTCTTCACCCTATCCCCATTTTCCATTCAGAAAAAGGGCTACTCCAAATCGCCCTTGGGTCTTCTTTGTTTTCTATTTTAGTTTGCTGTTTAATCTCCCCGCAAACACACAGAGACAGACAAAAAGATACCAGGACACATTCACACACACACACACACACACACACACACACACACACACACACACACACACACACACACACACACACACACACACACACACACACACACACACACACACACACACACACACACACACAGGCTGAGTGACAGCGATGATGTCACCGTAGAACCAGTTCTGAGGCGTACACACAGGCTCATTTCAACACAGCTCCCAGCCAGACCCAAATTACAGCTGTGTGTCTGTGTGACAAACCAACCTCCACAGCGTCCAGCGTCGTATAGCTAGCGGAGGGAACCCAGAGCTGAACCAAGAAGAAGCGTCTTCCTCTCATATTCTGGAATCAACTGCTCCCCCTTGTTTGAGCCTTTTGGATTTGTTCCTCCATAGTCATTGGTTTTTTAAACTCACGCTCAATGAGTCCCTGTTATATCTTTCGGCCTTCACTACAAGGTGCAGTGAGACCAACTGTGACGAGAGTGTAAATAAGAAACAGCTTCAGTTCAGATGAAACCAGCTCTGGTGGGGCTGTCATCCTGGCAGCATCACAGCAGAACAGATTATACAGAACGTTAAGGCGTTGAGGGAGTTACCCCCGAAGGGAACTCAACCGCAGACGGGAAGAGACTGAGTCGCACTGAGAAATGATTAAGAGTCAAGATGACTGCATAACCCACAATGCAATGCAGTCACCTGTAAGCTTGGTACAGTGTTTAATATCCATACAGTATATACCATTTAATAGTCGAGTCTCCAGATCCAATTCTTGTTACTTCAGAGTCCTGCTCTGTTCCAAACTCAGAATATATCTGTACTTGATCAATCCCCTGTCTACTGTTGGACGAAGACAAGCTGTTCATTGTAGTGAGGTGAGGTCATAAGGGTGGACAACAGGCCATTTCTCTGTCAACAAAACATCCTACATGATGTGTCAACAAAGCAGGAACAGCCCATGTGTTTGCTGTAGCATTCAGTACAACAGATATCAACAGGATTAAGGATACGCACATCCTTTATAACGAAGGCTGGCTTGAAACACTAAACACTAGCTAATGAAAGTCTCAGTGACCGCAACATAAACAAAAGGATCCCACAGATCGAGTCACAGCAGACACCCAGTGCTTCACGTAGAGAGCAGAGTTTACCCCGGGAGTCTGCTGGATCCCAAGCCCATGTTCTGCCAGCTAATGCTCTACAATGGCCTTCGTTTGTCCACAGGCTAACTTCACAGCCATAGGACGCTGGCGTCAATAGACAGTGGCAGGGCACAGCAGCTGGCCCTGACTGCAGTTCTCCCACCCCGGTGATCTTTGATGGCATCCCAGCTCGAGGTCTCTCCCCTAGCGGAAGGTGGCAAACAAACCCACCACCGCTTCTCCTCTGTGACGCTGTCCCAAGGAGCGGGTCAACAACAGCCAGCCCAGAAGGTACTGAGGACAGACAATCCATGGAACCTCCAGGGGAAACTAGAAGTTCACACTTTTACCTTGGAGCTTTGTCGAGTCGCACAGACAAATGCATTTAGGGGATTTTTTTGCAGACGCTTTTATCCAAAGCGACTTACAACCATTCAATCACACCACACACACTCACACACTGACGCTGGAGTCAACCCCACTGGGCCACAGTCAGGGTGAGGGGCTGCTCAGGGACACCTCCACACTGGGCTGGAAGGAGCCGGGGATCCAACCAGCAACCTTCAGGTTACCAGCCGCAGACATGGCTCAGTGGGATCGGGAATAGGAAAACTCTGAGTGGGAAATCACAACATAATAACCTTACCAAATATCTTTAGAAACCTGTAATATACCTTCAGGTTATGCTGGCTTGGTTGGCCACGAACTGCGTACCACTAGCCAGTACTTACTAGTAGTAGTGATGTAGTGTGCAGCAACAAAAAGGTTCAATCTAAAGTAATCTTGCAAAAGGGTGAGATTGTGATATCGCATTACTATGCAAACACACAACCACCATGAGGTTAACTCAGTCGATATGGATTGTGGTGCTCTCCCCTCCCGTCTCCCTGTATCCCTCCACTACTCCGACACACAGGGGGATGCATTACTGAGGACGGCGTCTGTCTGCCCTCGCTGTGCCCTCTGCACGGCCCGTCTGGTCATTTAAGCATGCACCGGGGCAGCAGTGACGGCTCGCTGCTGGGGACGTTGATGAAGACGCCCAGGCAGCGGTCGCATCTGTCCAGGTCAGGGCAGCAGCAGCAGCAGGTCCACAGAACCCCCCGCGCCATCTGTGTTCACAGCCAAGGCCAAGGTGACCCCTCGATCAGGGCCCTGGGGATACCACAGGGCACAGCGGCAGAGAACCAAGCAGCAGAGGACGCGCTGTCACGTAGAGGAAGCCCGTGCAAACAAATGCCTTCAAGTTTAAATTATCTTTCACAAAAATGTTAGGCACATATGTGAAAGATATATATTTTCAATAGAGAAAGAAAACTACCAAGAAAACTTTTAGTTGGGTTTCCAGAAATAGAAGCTGTATTTCCCATGACCCCATTGGACTCTTGTTGTCAGGGGCGACAGAGTATCTCTGGAGATGTGTGGGTTTATTACAGCTACAGTAATTGCGGCTAGGTTGTGGGACCTCCTCCGATCCGAGATATGGAATATCGCAGTGTTGCTTGATTCAACAGACGGAGACAGTGAAAGCTTTGGGACTAGCTTCCAACTGTATCCCAGGGCGACAGACCATTTGGTCGTCCTGTCTGCTGTGTTTTACAGCCCTGTAACCTTTGCCATCACCTGGTCTTACGCCTCAGTTTTACAGGCCACTAAAACCTGCATTCGGTATGATCAGTGTGTCCCCTAGAGATCTTTATCAGACTGGGTATCGCCACCAAACCACACAGCCTCAACCATTATGAACCCAGACGTCTCAACAGGATGTTTGTCATTCCTCACATGGGGAAATGGGCCTGTATTAAGGATAGGATCAAACTTGGCTAGTTTGGTAACAAGTCATTTTAAAAGCATAAAGATGTTGTTAATATTTTACGTTATCCATTGAGACAGTAAACGTGCACTTTATGAACACGCTCTTTGAACACCAAATCAAAGTCATGCTGTATACACAACCAGTCCCCTGAGAGTTACAGCGAAGACTCGTACATTCGGGAGACAGATTCCCCGAAGCACACAAGCAACTGTCAAGAGTGCATTGACGTGACACACACACACACACACACACACACACACACACACACACACACACACACACACACACACACACACACACACACACACACACTAAACAATCCCGATGCATCAACTGAGGAACACACGACAGTATTGTCAACCAGTACTCCCTCTGAACTCCACCCAGCCAGTCGATTAACATTCCCCTCTGACTGCAGCATGTAGCTATGTGTAAGTACAACTCCTCCGGGACCCAGCCGTGCTGGAGGTGGGACTCGTAAATCATGACTCACTTTAAATTTGACCTAAAAAAGCCAAGCTGCTGTTGCTGCTGCTGTTGCTGCTGCTGCATGTTTGTGCATGTGCACCACTGCAGGAGAAATGTGCGAGTGTGCGTCTAAAGTCTAGATGCACACTGTAGACGTGTAGTCACACACCACCCATTTTTGTTGACACTCAAAAAGTTCGACGTAGACACTCGTGCATCGAACTTCATGGGTGTCAAAATAAACGGGTGGTGGGTTTTTCCATTAATAGTGGGGTCTTTGTGAGCGGGGGCTGCGCCGCTTTGAGACATGCATGGGGTGTTAATGTCTATTGAACGCTCTGAACCGAGCCTCACAAAAGTTAAGAGGGAGAAAAAAAGAAATCGCCACACAATGCGTTCTACAGTTTCTTTCAAATGAAGCTCTGGGACATCCGGCGAGTATTGGGGAGGGGAGGGGAGGGGAATGGGGGGAGGGGAGGGGAGGGTAGTCCCCTGGGCCAAAATGTAAATAAGATGATCTGGGGTCCCCTGGCTCCCTCGCGGTTACCCCCTCCCCTCCGACTGCGGCCGCCCACTCGACCCCCCCATGTCCATTCTCTCTGCTATAGGGATGAGACAGCATGCAGTCCTACCCGAGAAGAGCTATTGTTACTCCAGGAAGGGACCGTCATGACTGAGCGGCGGCGGTGGACGGGGCCGTGTCTTCCCAGGGCGGAGTGTGTACAGTCGGTCATAAATACAGCCCGTCCCCGGTGCTCCTTCATCCTTCCTGCTGTCCGTCCCAGGAACCGCCGCTATCGTAACAACGCCTCACGTCCAGGCCCCGGTTAAACCGTGCATGGTGGTGTGTGTGTGTGTGTGTGTGTGTGTGTGTGTGTGTGTGTGTGTGTGTGTGTGTGTGTGTGTGTGTGTGTGTGTGTGTGTGTGTGTGTGTGTGTGTGTGTGTGTGTGTGTGTGTGTGTGTTGAAGCGAGAGGCCACCCTGGCATCAGCTTCTCCCTCTCTCCCCCCTAGCTCTCCTCTCCCCATCCTCGCTCAGCCTTGGGAGGATGTCGCAATCAGACGGGACAGAGAGACGAACACGACGCGGACTCACCCCTCGGTAGTCCGGTTACCGCTGGCCCGACGCGGCCGTCTTTAGCACGCTAGCCCCGCTGGACATGCAGGGAGGAGAGAGCGCGAGAGGAGGGGGAGACAGAACTGAGAGAGGAGGGGGGTACCGGAAGAGGGGAAAGTCCTATGGGCGATAAAAACAATACGCGCCTCTCACCTCCTTGTGCTTTGCGGGTAATTCCTTCAGGTTCGGCCGCTATTCCAGCTCGCGGGTCTCCGTATCCCGGCGCGTTCACCATATAAACCTCCCGGTGTGAGTCACGCGGCCGTGTCTCGCGGACCCATCCCTGGTCTCTCTCTCTCTCTCCCGCGCGAGGGCAGCAAGTGGCACGAGCCCGAGTGGAATCCTCCTGCCTCGCGCACTATTTACTTTCCCACAACTTCTCCCTCGCGCCTCCGAGTGCACTGGCTGCCCTCGATGAGTTAACACCCCTTTGCATTGTCAGGCTCTCCCTCCCTCGCGCTCTCTCCCCCTCTCCCTTGTTCTCACCCCCTCCGTTTCTTTTTAGGTGGTCGTCGTCCCCCCCCCCTCTCCCTTCAGTGTCTTTCTGTCTGTTCGTGGCCTCACGCCCTCGCCCCCATTCTCAGACCCCTCGCGGCTCCCTGACAGCAGCAGCAGCGACACAAAGAGACCGAGGGCTCGAGACACAGCCGGCCAATGGCCGAGGGCCAGAGTACACCGGCTGGCCAATGGGAAGAATTGGGCCGGTTTTTTGACCAATCACGACAGACTATTTAGATAAATAGGCTGGACTAAAGGTATTAGGGAATAACTGATGCCCACAGTCGGTATAAAGAGGTTGAAGTTAACCGTTGGCGACCGTTTTGGGGATTTAATTGTTTCTGCTGAAGTTTGAAAGAGTGGTTGTGATTTGATTTATGGGCACACACACGAGCACACGGCCCTGGGACGTTTAAATCGCTGTGATTGTAACCCTATCGTCATCTGATAACAAACACAGAGCGCATGTTTGACTCATTTACTTTCGACCCAAAGTAGGTCAATCTAATAGGTTTATATACATTTAGGGGTTAAATCTGGTTCCATCAAGTGTGCGGTCCTCCTCAAAGCTATAGCCCGGGCTTACCTGGTCAGGTCAGACTGCGCGCATTAAATCCAAAGTCAACTAATTAGATTAATTAACGCGCTGTTCGTGTTAAAATGCTTGTCACAACAGCAAGAGCCTTCCCGCCATGACTTAAGTTGCACTGCCGACTTCGATCACGTCACACCAATGTTGCTGTTGTCAAGAAGATTTATTAAAACACATTAAACAAATACACAGAATACAAATTAAAAGATGACAACTCCACTTTTTCATTCAATTTGCTATACAGCACAAATACCAGTAAACAGCACCGTGTGACACTGCTGCTTTAGAGCCGGTCGTCTGTAAATTGCAACCACAAAGTGGGACCACCGGCTCCGCCAAAGTGAAGCATTTTATACAAGCGCGTCACATGCTGCGCGTCTGGCTGCGCGTCTGGCTGCACCGAGGGGCCCGCACGCCGCACCAGGCTCGTCTCCTCTCGACGCCTTGTTTATAAGCATGTACATAACTCATTAACATATTTATAGTATTAAACCGAAGCCATCTTTATTTTCCTAAGAGACGGTACATTCATACTGACTTCAGTTTGATTGCATTTGACTCGAGCGCGGTTCGCGTGTGTGCGTGTGTGCGTCTGTGTGTGTGTGTCTGTGTGTGTGTTGTGTGTGTGTGTGTGTGTTGTGTGTGTGTGTGTGTGTGTGTGTGTGTGTGTGTGTGTGTGTGTGTGTGTGTGTGTGTGTGTGTGTGTGTGTGTGTGTGTGTGTCTGTGTGTTGGATTGAGTGTGTGTGTGTGTGTGTGTGTGTGTGTGTGTGTGTGTGTGTGTGTGTGTGTGTGTGTGGTGTGTGTGTGTGTGTGTGTGTGTGTGTGTGTGTGTGTGTGTGTGTGTGTGTGTGTGTGTGTGTGTGTGTGTGTGTGTGTGTGTGTGTGTGTGTGTGTGTGTGTGTGTGTGTGTGTGTGTGTGTGTGTGTGTGTGTGTGTGTGTGTGTGTGTGTGTTTCAGTTTGTCCACGTAAGCACAAGGTCATCTTCTGAGGGGCAACGGACAAGGATCTGATTGATGGGCACGTTTCCATGGCAACGCGACCCCTGCAAACACCCCGCGTGCTGAGCTCGCCGCATTCGCTGAGGTGAGATGATGACGTTGCAGAAAAAATCTCTGAAATATTTACATGTCTCTTGCTGTCAAACGATTCTGTGAGGGCTAAGTTTACGAAACTATGGGTAAAACATCATAAGCTGACTTTAACAACGAATAGCTCTGAAGGTGGTGTTTCGTGAAACTCTAGGCTTCGTACATTTTTGGGAAATAAAGACTGAAATCTCAGACTTAATGTTGCTTCAGAAACGCTAGGCAAAGAAACAGAAGCATATAAGGCAAATATTACAGAAAACGGATTCGACAGACATCTCAGAATAGTTACTTAAATTAGAGTAGAGCAACATTATTCCCTTCACAAGATCATTTTTGTACAATCCAATCACAACCAAGCCGTTTCAGAACAATCAAATAATTGCTATAGCAATGATAACAATCATAATAATCAATAATAAGGATCTTTGGGGAAAATATTACAAGCTGCACAATCCAGATTGTTTCACACAGACTCCAGAACATTAAAAAACATAAGAATACATTAAGAAAAGTAAATACAATAGGCAGAATTGTAGAGAAGGCCATTTCACTTAAAGGGCAGCTACAGCAGCACATCAAATGAACCAGAATGTAAGTTAGCTTCAACCTGCTAGCGCTGCAATGGATTCTGGGAGACTTGAGTGTTTTAACACACGACACGCGTCACAAAGCTGGGGTACGGCCCTCCTTCCAAACAGTTGGGTGATAAATACCAGGGTGACACCTGTCTGTATCGCCTCAAACGCCAATATGGCTTAACAGAAAGGAAATAGTTTAGAGATTCAACAGTAACAAATCAGATGAACATATCACAACCTGTTGCTTCTCCAACTGCTTTAAAATGTCTGTGGATCAATAAATACACCGGAGCGCTGTTCCAATAGCTTCAGGGTTTACCTTTTAAATAGAGATAAGCAAACTGCTCAAATCAGGACGCACACAAGCAGTAAGGTGACATAGTGTCAAAAAGAGCTAATTCTCTCATTCAGTTTCCCATCATAAAACGGTACTCTAAAAAAATTAAAACCTTTGCATATAACAATCCCTCTCCACCCAAAACTGCACTGCAGGAGATGACGCGGAATCTCTCCCCGTCTCCTGCTCGTGAACGTTGAAATAAAAACACGAACATCATTGTTCCATACACAGAAATACTAAGTCCCTTTGTATGTGTTTCTTAATGTATTAAAAATCATTAAACATCCCCTATATATTCCTCTGTATATTCCCTCCACCTAAACACCTTACCCTGCCATTTTGATTTCACCTTAGCATGTACGGTATACTTATTTTCACTATAGATACACCTGTGTGAGGTAAAATAAAGAGCAGTCTCTTTCACTATGTACAGTACCAGGCGGGGGGGGGGGGGGGGGGGGTGCTGCAGTCCTTTCTCTGCAGTCCTGATAAAGAGTGCAGCGCACCACGTCACCAATAGGGGGCAGTCTGTACTGAGGCAGAGTGGGTACAGCTTACTGCATCACAACAACACAAGTCGTTTTAATACTGTCAAAGCAAACACTTCGCTAACTGGCCACGACATGAACCACAAAACAGGCATTCTTTTCTTTTTTAAAACTCCCACCAATGTCCCACCATTTAAAAAAAAAAGAAAAACAAAGAGGATCTTTCCTTTTTTCCAGTGTTTGACCTGTGGTTGATAAGCCTCCGGTCTGAGGCCCCCCCCCCCCCGTTTTCCCGTGAGTCCACTAGCAGCGCACAGTGTTCAGTGAGGAAAGCAGATGGACGCACACAGAGACGACGGTCAGAGGGCGGGAGAGCTGAACACACTAGGTTAGAGAACCACCCAGCGTCAACAGTCCCTCCGTCCCTGCTCGTTGATACGGCATAGAACCCTCCCGCCATCGCGCTGGGCGAACAGGACGCCCCGCCAGGTCACCACCCCCCCACCCCCCACCCCCCCTTTAACCCACCGGCTCCAAGAGGAAAATATGGAGGAGGAGGAGGAAAATAAGTAAATTAAACCCTTCTTGAAGTACTTCTTCCAGAGCTTTGTCAAAAGATAAAGGTGCAATTGTTAATATATAGAGATCAATACATCTGCAACTTCTGTACAGTCATCGAAAGGAGCCCCTTGTGGAGGTGGGGTTGAGAGAGGAGAGAGAGAGAAGGGGGGGAGGGAGAGAGAGAGAGAGAGAGAGAGAGAGAGAGAGAGAGAGAGAGAGAGAGAGAGAGAGAGAGAGAGAGAGGGGAGAGAGAGAGAGAGAGGGAGAGAGAGAGGGAGAGAGAGAGAGGAGAGAGAGAGAGAGGGGGGGAGAGGAGAGAGAGGAGAGAGGGAGAGAGAGAGAGGAGAGAGTTAGAGGGGGGAGGGAGGAGAGAGAGAGAGGAGGGGGGGAGAGAGGGGGGAGGAGAGAGAGAGAGAGGGGGGGAGGGAGAGAGGGAGGGGGAGAGAGAGAGAGAGGGCAGGAGGGAGAGAGAGAGGGGGGGGGAGAGAGAGAGGGGAGGGGGCTGATTGGACTTCTGAGACCCATCCAGATGTCGGGGTTCCAGGGAGGGTCTGGTCTGATGTCGGGGGGGGGACTGAGCTGGGCTAGTCCTCGATGCAGATGACGTCGCTGGTCTTGGGCAGCTTCAGGTCGGGCGTGGCCGCGTCCCTCAAGGAGTCCAGAGTCTTCTTGTCCAGGTGGCCGGGGGGGGGCGGGGGGCCGTTGGTGGACACTGCAGAGCGGGGGGGGGGGGGGCAGAGAGGATGGGTTATAATCCGTCGATATGTTCCTTACATCGATCGATCACATGCTGGCCCAGGCTGTAAGGCACACAACGACTGAGAGGAGGCCTTCTGGTCTGAGGTCACCCTCTGGGTCTCTTACCGCTGACGTAGGGGCCGAGAGGCATCTGACTGTAGCTGACGATGGACTGGCCCCCGGGCCCCCTGAAGCCCCCTCCGAAGCCACCGCCATACATCTGGGAGCAGCCGAACGCACCCTGAGCGAAGGCCTGTTTGTGGACACATCAGAAAACACATCAGGATATCCCTCTGGACACCACATCTGGAGGGCTCCATGGCAACGCAACAGCAGCAGCAGCAGGCCAGCGAGTAGTGACGCGCATCTTAAAAAGTGATCTGGTTTCTCTCTGCTTTGAATTATCCAAACTGTAATCAAAGCAGACCTCTTGTGTGGGTGCTCTCCCGGGTGACGTCACGCCACACTCCAGGCTGGTTTAGTGTTTCACTAAACAATGCTGCCATGGGTCATTCTGTCGCATAGTTCAGTGTTATTGTCGAAGTGAGGCCACGGCTTTGAACCGAGCCAAGTGCAACATGACTTCAGTTCAGGGGCAAACTTGAAGAAACAATAAAATATAAGAGAAACAAGAGAAAAGCAAAGGAGAATTTCGCAAGCTGCTTCTAACTAGCGGCAACTAGCTCCTTTATTCCCAGCGGGCTTTGGCCTAGCGACCAATGGGGAGGGGTCAGAATGTGTCCAAATGGACTGCTGGACAAGGTTGGCGCTTGACTGGAGTACAGAAAGGAAACGCAAGCGAACAGGAAACGGGAGCTGACTGAACCCTTTGAGATGGAAATGGAGGACTTTGTTCCCTTAACAGTTCCTTCTACCAGCATGTTGCCTAATGTTTCTAGTTAGTTAAACTAATAGACAATCTGTAGTCCTGTAGTCCAGATTTACACAAGACGTTCCTGTTTATCCCACAGTCTTGTAATCACTTTACTTTGGGCGGTGGTGGGGGGGGGTGAACATGGGAAAGCCGGTTTCCAGACAACAACAGAGGAGTCTAAAGGTTCTTTTCTACGCAATTCAAATTGTATGGTTCTTCACAGCATAGACAAAAGTGAGGTTCAAATAAAAAAGCAAGAACTTCCTACTCTGTGAGCTACAAACGGGGCCTAACCACCCCTTTGTTTAATGGTTCTGTTTTAATGGACAGATTCTTCTTTATACTATATTGGATACTATCCAATGACCGGGGTACCGGATAGTGTTGGCTCCGACCCAGTCGGCCCCTGCACACCCTGCCATGCCATAATGGGCAGCATCTGGTCCTTCTCGAGGGTCCTTCTCTAACCCAATGGGTCTTGGGGAACAATGTTTATATTTCTTTGGGTTAGGGGTATGGGTTGTCATTAGAATGGGACTGTAAACTTTGAGACTGTAGCTATAAAAATGGTTTATTAAGGTGAGTTTATGATGGTCCGACACACTAAGGACTACAGCCACCCAGAGCCCTCCTGAATGAAGGTCCGACACACTAAGGACTAAAGCCACCCAGAGCCCTCCTGAATGAAGGTCCGACACACTAAGGACTAAAGCCACCCAGAGCCCTCCTGAATGAAGGTCCGACACACTGAGGACTACAGCCACCCAGAGCCCTCCTGAATGAAGGTCCGACACACTAAGGACTACAGCCACCCAGAGCCCTCCTGAATGACGGTCCGACACACTAAGGACTAAAGCCACCCAGAGCCCTCCTGAATGACGGTCCGACACACTGAGGACTACAGCCACCCAGAGCCCTCCTGAATGAAGGTCAGACACACTAAGGACTACAGCCACCCAGAGCCCTCCTGAATGACGGTCCGACACACTGAGGACTACAGCCACCCAGAGCCCTCCTGAATGACGGTCCGACACACTGAGGACTACAGCGAGACTATCCTGCAGTACGTGGCTGCCCTGGACCTGCGGCGGCGGGGGGGGTGCCTCGACGCCCCGGTTGGTGAGCCGGCTCAGGATGCTCCTCTCGGACATCTGCAGGCGGGCCGACACCGGGGGGATCCGGGACAGCATGTTGGGCAGACGGGTCACGTCCGCCTTCATGTCGCTCAGCAGCTCCTCTAACTGGTTCAGCACTGGGGGGGGGGGGGGGCACAAAACGGGGCGCACAACACGGGGCGCACAACACGGGGCGCACAACACGGGGCGCACAACACGCAATGCACAACAAGCAACGCACAACACGCAACGCACAACATGCAACGCACCACGCAATGCACAACATGCCGGGCGCCAGACAGGGAACACACAGAGACAGACACACAACACGTGCACATGGATACAAAGGACAAACACACAAGCACACAAACACAAGAGAGAGACAGAGAACGAATGAAAGTCCTGCATTTTTTGTCAGTTATCCCCGTTCCTCTTCTTTGAGTCCCTCTCTCCCCTTTTCGCTCCTGCTCCTCCCCAACACTCCCCAACACTCCCCTCCTCTCCCCTCCTCTCCTCTTCCCCCCCTCCCTCCCCTCTCCTCCCTCCTCTCCTCTCCTCTTCCCTCCTCCCCTCCTCTCCATACCCCTCCCTCCCTCCCTCCCCTCCTCCCTCCCCTCTCCTCTCCTCTCCTCTCCTCCCCTCCTCTCCCTCTCTCCCTCCCCCTCCCCTTCCCCCCCTCCCCCTCTCCTCCCCCTCCCCTCCCCTCCCCTCCCCTCCCTCCCCCCCCCTCTCCTCCCTCCCCTCCCCTCCTCCCCTCCCTCCTCCCCTCTCCCCTCCCCCTCCTCCCTCCCCTCTCCCCTCCCCTCCCCCTCCTCCCTCCCCTCCCCTCCCCTCCCCTCCCCTCCCTCTCTCCTCCCCTCCCCTCTCCCTCCTCCCCCTCCCCTCCTCCTCCCCCCCCTCCCCCCTGTACCTTTGTGCAGCACTGCGTTGGCGGGCTTGTTCCCGGCCAGCGACTCCTTGCTGAGGTGCTGGTGGGACTCGGCCAGACACTCCACCTCGGTGAAGCGCGTGTTGAGCGCCACGGCCGGGTGGCCCGGGTCCTGGCTCATGTTGAGGTAGGCCGCCCGCCGAAGCTGCTCCTCGATCACCAGGGCCTGCTCCAGGAGCTGGGGAGGAGAGACCAGGAGAGACCAGGGGAGAACAGGAGAGACCAGGGGAGACAGGGGAGACAGGGGAGACAGGGGAGACAGGGAGAGACAGGGGAGACAGGAGAGACAGGGGAGACAGGGGAGAGCAGGGGAGACAGAGAGAGACAGGGGAGACCAGGGGAGACAGGGAGAGAGAGACCAGGAGAGACAGGGAGAGACCAGGGGGAGACCAGGAGAGACCAGGAGAGACCAGGGGAGACCAGGAGAGACAGGGGAGACAGGGAGAGACAGGGAGAGACAGGGAGAGACAGGGAGAGACCAGGAGAGACAGGGGAGACCAGGAGAGACAGGGGAGACCAGGGGAGACAGGGGAGACAGGGAGAGACAGGGGAGACAGGGAGAGACAGGGGAGACAGAGAGAGACAGGGGAGACAGGGGGAGACAGGGGAGAGACAGGGGAGAGACAGGGGAGACAGGGAGAGACAGGGAGAGACAGGGAGAGACAGGGAGAGACAGGGGAGACAGGGAGAGACCAGGAGAGACAGGGGAGACAGGGAGAGACCAGGAGAGACAGGAGAGACCAGGGGAGACAGGGGGAGACAGGGGGAGACAGGAGAGACCAGGAGAGACAGGGGAGACAGGGAGAGACCAGGACAGACAGGGGAGACAGGGGAGACAGGGGAGACAGGGAGAGACAGGGGAGACAGGGGAGAGGGAGAGCAGGGAGAGACAGGAGAGACAGGGGGAGACCAGGGGAGACCAGGGGAGGACAGGGGAGACAGGGAGAGACAGGGGAGACAGAGAAGACAGGGAGATACAGGGGAGACAGGGGGAGACCAGGAGAGACCAGGAGAGACCAGGAGAGACAGGGGGGACCAGGGGAGACCAGGAGAGACCAGGAGAGACCAGGGGAGACCAGGAGAGACAGAGAAGACAGGGAGATACAGGGGAGACAGGGGAGACAGGGGAGACCAGGAGAGACCAGGAGAGAAAGGGGAGACAAGGAGGAGGGGGGGGTGAGATGATGAGGAGGAGGAGAGGACAGAGGATGAGGAGAGCAGCGTGACGGGGGCCAGAGAGGAGAGGGATGGGGTGACGGAGAAGGAAGGGGGGAGAGAGGCGAAGAAGGGGGGAGAGAGGAGAGGAAGGGGGAGAGAGGAGAGGAAGGGGGGAGAGAGGAGAGGAAGGGGGGAGAGAGGAGAGGAAGGGGGGAGAGAGGAGAGGAAGGGGGAAAGAAAGGACGGGAGAAGACAATGAAAGAAAGAGGAAGAGGAGGAGAGAAAGAGAGAGGAGAGGGTTTAAACGAAGAGGAGAAGGCAACAGAGAAGCAGCGGGTAAGCTGTGGTTCTATCTCACACTATAAACATCATGGCCCCAGTCAGCACCGACCCCCCTCCCCACAGACCTTGAAGCGCCGGGCCAGGAACTTGTTCTTCATCTCCAGGTAGTTGCCCTTGTGCATCTCCGTCTTGAAGGGCTCGTTGAGGATGGCGTAGCGAGGGTCGTTCTGGATGTCCTGCCAGCGGGCGTAGCCATGTCTGGTTCACAGCTCCCGTCAAGGACCACTCACACCAGGCCCGCCCAGCAGAACCCCCCCCCCCCGGCCCTGGGGCTCCTGCATCACGTACAACCGCCACGTGATCGGACCCCTGGGCCTTTGGATGACGTTGGCTCAAACAGCATGGCTGTAATGAGTCAACTACGTTGCCCTTCTTGAGAGTGCCCTTATAGATATAAAATAAGAGTAGCTTCAAAAAATAATGCTGCTAAACTTCAGTTTTCATCTTATGCTTTCAACCTAGCATGCCTTTTCATTTCACTATTTTATTCATTTTATTGAACCGTTTCACCCTTTGGTTTTACCCATTCATTAATGCCACCTGTTGCAGGCACCAAACTGCGCCTTAACCACCAGACACAGACTACAGCCCACCCTGGACAGGAGACCCTCTAGTGTCCAAACCTGATGTCTCCCCACTTGGGGGGGGGGGGGGGGTCCCCTGAAGGCTCCTAAAGAGCCCTGAGAGCTTAATGGAGAGCAAAGGACCCTGGGAATAAAGCCCCCCTTGATTTAAAGGCAGTGCAGAACAGTCCACCCCCTGGACCCCCGCTCTGGGGTCCTTTGTGTCGGGGGAAGGATACGTGACGATGCCAGCCAGCAGCCAGTAGTCATGGCGACGGTGCCAGATGTCGTAGATCTTTCCGGAGGACAGTGCCGCTCGTTCCTCGGTCTGCCACAGAGTGTGGAGTTCTGGGAAGCGGACCAGGTTTAAGTTATTCCCACTTTTTATTCCTCCATGTTGGGGACGTTACGCTACAACAATGGTTGATGTAGTCGGTTGGAAATTAAGTTCCTGGCAAAAGGGAGAGAAGAGCCCTGCTTATTTAATTCTAACTATAACGTCTGACTGATTCATCCGTCACGTTGTCCAGCGTCGTGAACAAACGTCACTTATGTAGCGCTGTGTAAGCCTTTAAACCTCTTACTGCAGATTAATTGCCCACAATGCAATACTCAAGCGGCCGGAAAGCCACTGGAAAATGTAATACCTTCTCTGAGAAAAAAAAAGTACACTTTCAGGATTAATAATTCTTTTTTAGTTTGTCATCCGTCTGTCGTCATTCGTTCAGAGGGTCGCCCACGATGTGTTGACCCATCAGACGCCCGGTGGTTCTGTCCCCAGAGGACGGCGTGTAATGCGTGTTGGTACTGCTGGGGTTACTCAGTGTTACCAGCGCTACGCTCCATCCCTCGTACCCGTGAAGCCTCCGTCGGCGATGTTGAACATGAATCTGGTCTTGAAGCCGTTCCTGTCCTCCTTCCTCTCCTCCGTCTCCTCGGGGGGGTCCTTCTCTCCGTTCAGCCGCCCCTCGGACACCACCTCCTCGCTCTTCACCTCGTCCGCAGCGGCTGAAGACGAGGGAACAGAAACGGGCGGAGAGACAGAGGGAATAAAAATAGGCCAGAGGTTGAGGTGTTTATAATAATATTCATGTGGACCTTTAACCTCGGAGGCCCACTGACTGTAACTTCAAAATCACAAAAATAAAAAAGTATCAAGGCAGTGGCAAAGAACACTCCAATATGAGCATTACTGTATATTCTGCACCCTCCCTCCCTCCCTCCCTCCCTCCTCCCTCCCTCCTCCCTCCTCCCTCCCTCCCTCTCCCTCCCTCCTCTCCTCTCCTCTTCCTCTCCTCTCCTCTACCCTCCCTCCCTCCCCTCCTGTATATTCTACTAGTCTCAAAAATATGACTGGCCACTGTAGAACTACACTCAGAAAGCCTGATCTCTGTGCCAGGGCCCCACGGCCCCCTGCACTGGTCGGTGTCTGGTCCAGTAGGGATGCTGGATCAGAGATTAATATTTGAAATACTCTACACATTCTACATATTGGACACACACCGCATACGGTCATTTAGCGCCACACAGCCTGAGGGATCCGTCTCAACATCAGGTTCCCAGACCAGCAGTGTGTAGACTAGTGTGTGGACAACAGAGTGTCTTTGTTGGGTCCCCAGGGAGCCGTCCCCTTCACAGCGGTGTTGGTATGACCACCGTGCTCCCTGTGTCGAGGCTACACAGACCTGCTCCTCCCCGGGCCGCCAGGGAACCACGCCACTCACATCGGAGGACTTGGATAATGGTTTGCATATTATTTGTATATATTTGCATGCATTTGTGTGCGTTGAACTCAACATTTGCTTGGCATTAAGGAGAGGAGCACTGCAGACGGCCGGTCTGTTTACCTGGCTTGTGTTCCTTATCGTCGGTCTTGGATACGGGGTCACTCTCGCCCTTCTCTGAGGACTTCTCTGGCGGTTCCTGACAGGGGTCCCCTGAGAAAGAGCAGCAGAAGGATTTCATTAAGATAAGAACTGATAACATAAGACCTCATTACATCTCAGACAGAAACTGGGTCTGCCACAGCTTGTACCAGACATACCCGTCCATTCGAAAGAGAGATACAAATGTGGATAAATAGTTTCACAAGTTAAAAAAGCAGATGCCGGTCAGACTAATAAACGTTTTCACAAGATTATAATTTAGATAGAAAATCATAATCTTGTGAAATCTTAGGAACAATGAAAAGAGCAGCCATATGATTGGTGTAATGCTCTCTAGCAGTGAGGTCACCACCTTTATCTGCGCTCTCATTGGAGGGCGGGTCTGAGGCCTTGGCCGTCGGCTCTTTTGATTGGCTGCTGGATGACTCTCCCTTGGTGGGGGCGGGCGACCCGGCCCTCTCCCTCTCCTCGGGCTCCGGCCCCGCCTCCGACCCCCCCTTGGGCTCCGGGCTGTCGGGGGGCTTCTCTGGGGTGGGGGCGGGCTCTCCCCCGACACCGGCCTGCAGGGGGCGGAGCAGGAAGTAACGAGGGAAGGTGATTGGTCGAGAGATGAGGAGATCATCCAATAGTGCTCAGACATTTCGTAGATGCTTTGATATTTTGATAAGAATAAAATATTAAAAGTCTATTAGTATTAATTCCTGGTTTGGGCATCTTGTTCAGGAATCCCTGACGGTTTCCCGAGGTCCATGTTGATCCAACCAGAACCTTTTGACTAAGAGTCAATACATTAATTAATAATTGGACTTCAGTGCCTCTGTGAGAAGTTTAAAGGCTTTGGAGGACGTGCAGGGCGGGGGGGGGGGGGGGGGTCTCGGTGGGTCATGCACCACATAGTGTCGGAGGGTCAGAGGCTTAAGGACCTACTTCCTGTTCGGGGTGTTTCTTGGTGTCCGGCTCTGGGGACTCCTTCTCCTCAGTGGAGACAGACAGAGACTCCAGTTTCTCTGAAATAGGAGGAAAAGAAGTGAAACAAAGAATTGCGGTACTTCTCTTTGTCTTCTAAAGGTTTTATAAGGTCTAAAAACATAAGGGTACAACCACCCAGTCGATTCTGGGTTGTGTGTTCCCATAATGCATTGCATTCCCCAAGAGTGTTTACCGGACTTTAACCTCATTTAATCCAAATTAACATTTAATATGCACACTTAAAAACTTTAAACCTACAATAAACCGTACCTAAAAAAACAAAAATGTGAGTCTACTGATGCATCATGGGAAATGCACCATCAGAAAGCCATTGAGCGGTGTTATTTCTGAACAGTATGAAAACAGCGTATGAAGGAAACATGGCAGACGTCCGGGGGGTGGCTGACCTGCGGGGACAGGGGTCCCAGGCTGCGTGGCGGCGGGACTGGCCGCCACCGGGGTGTTGGGGTCCGACGACAGGCTCTCCGTCAGCTTCTTCAGCTCCATCCCGATGGGGATGAGGTCCGGGGAGCTCAGCTTACCGTTGACGTGCTCAAACTCCTGGACCTGAACTCACGGGATAGATGATACATTACTGTTAGGGTCAGTGGGATAGATGATACATTACTGTTAGGGTCAGTGGGATAGATGATACATTACTGTTAGGGTCAGTGGGATAGATGATACATTACTGTTAGGGTTAGTGGGATAGATGATACATTACTGTTAGGGTCAGTGGGATAGATGATACATTACTGTTCGGGTCAGTGGGTTAGATGATACATAACGGTTAGGGTCAGGGGGTTAGATGATACGTATTAGAATGTTAGTGTTCGTGGGACTCAATCAATTTGAATTAAACCAGTGTCGCAGCATGAGGATGACCTGTCGATCACTATCAGCCTTATGCTCTCTGGACTTTGAAGACCTCTTCTGGCAACATTTTTAGTTTTGCCGAACAATTTTAATTCCAAACTTTTTCGAATAAATTATAATAATACATTTGATTTATGCAGTGCTTTTCTAAGTACTCAAAGACGCTTAACAATTAAAGCACAGGCTTAAATAAAAGAATAGGGACAACAAGTGCGTACAAGACCGCTTCTCTTCCCAGTAGTCTGGTACCGGCCCTCCCTGACCCAGAGTATAATCCGACTGAAACAGAAACAGCGACTGTGACTCTGCCAGCCGGGCCTCGGCCTCCGCTGTCGTCAGCGTGATTCCACCGGTTGTCGATAAAGCTTCGGACAGCTGTAGTGCGTCTCTGACCTTCTTCCGGACCAGCGACATGACCCCGATGCGCGTGAGGACGTGCTGGCGGGACAGGCCCTCGCGCGGGACCCCGTCGGCGAAGGTTTCGGCCCCATCGGCCCCCGGCTCACAGAGGTGTCTCATGAACAGAGAGACGTACGCCCTGAGGGGGACAGGAACACAACATGGAGGACGGCCCGGTGCTGCGGGACACGGGACGGGGTCGGGGGGACCGCCGGTCTTACAGAGGTGGAATGGACCATTAGGAGCCCTTAAAGTCTGTACATGGATGCATTTAGGTTAGTCAACCTCAGCTTTACATGTAGTTTAGAATCAGTCGACGCAGACGATACATCGACGCGCCCTTGGAGTGAGGACAGCAAGGGAATGGAGTACAATTTCTAAAAGACCAAGTTTCCAAAAGGAAAACCACACAGAGAACGTACATGTAAATGTACGACAATGTACACAATTATTTACTATTTACTCATGAGCAGACACCTTTATCAGGAACCTACAGTGAACACAGGAACAGACATTAAATAGCAGGTATGGTCTACTCAGTGTTACATTTCCAACAGGTTAGTCTACGGACACCGGTACAATCAACTGGTTTGGATTTATGGGAGGAAGGACCATGTCGGGACGAACCAGTTTGATTGTACCGGGGGTTGTACCCCCCAGCCACCACTACAGCCTCTGCCACAGGGCACCAGCATAAGCATCAGAACCAGTACCTGAACTCCCGCTCGCTCTTGCCCCGCAGGTCGCGCACCAGCCAGTGGGAGTTGAAGGCATCCTGGGGGGGCATGCCCCAACGCATGATGGCGTTCAGGAAGGCCTTCCTCTGCCGGGCGTTGAACCCCAGCACCTGGACCCCAGGAGGGAGGGAGGGAGAGTCAGGACCAGGGGAGGGAGGGAGGGAGGGAGGGAGGCAGGAGAGTCAGGACAGGGAGGGAGGGGAGGGAGGAGGGAGTCAGGACCAGGGGAGGGAGGGAGGGAGAGTCAGGACCAGGGAGGGAGGGAGAGATCAGGACCAGGGAGGGAGGGAGGAGGGGTTAGGACAGAGGGAGGGAGGAGGAGGGAGTCAGGACCAGGGGAGGGAGGGAGGGAGAGTCAGGGAACCAGGGGAGGGAGGGAGGGAGAGTCAGGACCAGGGGAGGGAGGGAGAGTCAGGACCAGGGGAGGGAGGGAGGGAGAGTCAGGACCAGGGGAGGGAGGGAGAGTCAGGACCAGTGGCTCAGGAGACATACTACTACGGGAGCATTGAGTGATGAAGAGGAAGGTGGTGCTGATGAGGAGGAGGAGGAGGAGGATGAAGATGGTGCTGATGCTGATGATTTTGTAGAATGTGATTCTTGCTTTGAGACTTACCTCAATAAATCACCTAAATAATATTACAAATTTAATTGCAAATTTGAAATAACAAATATGCCTCAGTACAGGTGGTTAAAAGACGCGTTTGTCCTACAAGTAGTCTGCAACCCTAAACATCCTTCCTCCCATAAGACCCTACATGGTCCTTCCTCCCATTAGTCCCTACATGGACCTTCCTCCCATTAGTCCCTACATGGTCCTTCCTTCCATTAGTCCCTACATGGTCCTTCCTCCCATTAGTCCCTACATGGTCCTTCCTCCCATTAGTCCCTACATGGTCCTTCCTCCCATTAGTCCCTACATGGTCCTTCCTCCCATTAGTCCCTACATGGTCCTTCCTCCCATTAGTCCCTACATGGTCCTTCCTCCCATAAGTCCCTACATGGACCTTCCTCCCATTAGTCCCTACATGGTCCTTCCTCCCATTAGTCCCTACATGGTCCTTCCTCCCATAAGACCCTACATGGACCTTCCTTCCATTAGTCCCTACATGGTCCTTCCTCCCATTAGTCCCTACATGGTCCTTCCTTCCATCCCTTTACAGAGGCGAGCATCCAGGGGTCCTCACCTCGATGCTGCCCCCAACACGGGCCAGCAGGGGGGGCAGGGGCTTGTCCTTCTCCCCTCTCAGCTGGCGGCGGGAGTGGCGGCGTCCGCCTGCGCAGAGCAACAAACACAGCGGGGGGGTGAGAGGGGGGGCCGCGAGGGGGCGTTTACCATGCCACCATGGAGCTAAGCTGGCAAGACGTCTTACCTTCAGGTCTCTCCTCGAAGTCTTCGTCCTCGTCTTCGGACCCCACGGAGTACTCGGATTGATTGTCTGAAAGATCATCCTGCCACTCTGAGCCACACATCAGAAAGAAACAGTACAGTGCATTCACTCCTGCAGATGGCCACTGGGGGGCGCCAGGGCACTGCAGGCTGCTGCTACCACTGCCGCTGTTACCAGTACAGGACTAGTGGCTATAGCTATGGCTAGCCTTACCAGCGTCATGCCATGGGACAGAGATAGATAGCGTGGGCATTTGGCCTTAACACCACCCACTTTACATTCAATTGGTTAAAGTGGGGAGAGCATTGTGTGTTTGAGGCCAAGTCTTTGCCAAAAGTTCTGCCAAGGTTCTGCATGCACACATGCTTTGATATACAATGTTTGTTGCATCATGTGTGTTTAGGTTTTGCATCCTAAACCTGTCTGGGTTCCCAGAAGGCCCACACAGTGTTTCCCCTCGCTCTACTTTATTATACCCCTAATGGCCGTCACGCTGTCCTCACTCAGGTCCTCAGACACTCATGAAGAGGGTCAACCACTCGTATCGTACCGAGGGTACTCAGACTGACTCTGGGATTCAGAGGGTTTGTCTCTAGCGCACTCTCACACAAATAAGCGCTTCTGTTTGAAGAAACTTGAAACCCTATAACAGTATGAGGTGAAAAAAACCTAGGCTTTTTCTGGGATTCTGCAGATTGTGAATCAATATATTCCCGTATAAATCCACATCTTAACAATTTTGGTCTAGTGTTAAATTTGATCATTTTAATGGAAGAATATCTCCATCAATCACTAGTCGTGGTATTCTTCATCACATCACCATGTTATATCATTCTATTATTAGTGAAGAATCTGATCCGCAACAATGGATCACAGAAGGCGGATTGACACCGAGCCGTCAGTGTCGTCATTCTAAAGGCCAGAGGTCCGACTCGACGAGACGGTACTAGCAGAGCACTGCGATGAAACTCTGCACCAGATTCAGTCACTTGTGAAGATGAGGATTCAGCTTCAGGGACTGTCGTATCATAACCTCAAGTTGACTAACCCCACGGCGGAATGGACCTCAGGCAGCGGCTTGCTCCCTGGGGGGTGAGGAGTGGGAGTTCGGGGAGTGTATCTGCTCTACATAGGAGGTGTGTTCACTGACTATTGTGTGCAAAAAAGGGGTTAACCATTTATTTGATGATCTACGATCCATCAATGTTGCACACGATGGTTGTTTCGTTTAAATCCCCCTCTAGTGTGCACTTGGTGTAACGATACATTGCGTGGGGAGACGTATATGTTGAAAAGCCGTGGAAAATGTTGTTGCTAGGTGACTATGAATTATTCAAACCAACCAAAAACATGTTGAGGACCTAAAGAGTATACCCAGCTTGAGGGGTGTGTATTCTGGGAGATAAACCCAGGGGGGGAGGGGGGTGTACCCGGGAGGTGACCGAGGAGGTAGGAGGCTGTACCCCTGGGGGGTGACCCAGGGTGTAGGAGGCTGTGTCCCTGGGGGGTGACCCAGGGGGTAGGAGGCTGTGTCCCTGGGGGATGACCCAGGGTGTAGGAGGCTGTGTCTGTGGGCTGCTAACCTTGGTCCTCCTGCGTTGCGTCGTTGTAGTTGACCTGCTTGCGGATCCTCTTGCCCTTGCCCAGGTTGCGGGCCAGGTCCTCCTGCTGCTGCTCGTAGTGGTGGCGCAGGAGCTTCTCCCAGTAGTCTGGGTCCACGTTCTCCTCCTGCTTGATGATCTCCCTCTGAGGCTCCTCCTGGGGGACGGGGGGGGCACAGCAGTGAGCCACATGCTAGTACACACACTAATACACACATTAATACACACTGACACACACCGACACACACTGACACAGACTGACACACATTAATACACACTGACACACACTGACACACATTAATACACACTGACACACACTGACACACATTAATACACACTGACACACACTGACACACATTAATACACACTGACACACACTGACACACATTAATACACACTGACACACACTGACACACATTAATACACACTGACACACACTGACACACATTAATACACACTGACACACATTAATACACACTGACACACATTAATACACACACTAATACACACTGACACACACCGACACACACATTAATACACACTGACACACATTAATACACACTGACACACACTGACACACACATTAATACACACTGACACACATTAATACACACTGACACACATTAATACACACTGACACACACTGACACACACTGACACACATTAATACACACTGACACACACTGACACACATTAATACACACTGACACACACTGACACACACATTAATACACACTGACACACATTAATACACACTGACACACACTGACACACATTAATACACACTGACACACATTAATACACACTGACACACACTGACACACACATTAATACACACTGACACACATTAATACACACACTAATACACACTGACACACATTAATACACACTGACACACATTAATACACACTGACACACACTGATACACACTGACGCACATTAATACACACTGACACACACTGACACACATTAATACACACTGACACACATTAATACACATTGACACACACTGACACACATTAATACACACTGACACACACTGACACACACTGACACACATTAATGCACACTGACACACATTAATACACACTGACACACACTGACACACACATTAATACACACTGACACACATTAATACACACATTAATACACACTGACACACATTAATACACACTGACACACACATTAATACACACTGACACACATTAATACACATTGACACACATTCATACACACTGACACACATTAATACACACTGACACACACTGACACACACATTAATACACACTGACACACACATTAATACACACTGACACACACATTAATACACACAGAGACACACTAATACACACATTAATACACAGTAACACACAGTAACACACACTGACACACACATTAATACACACTGACACACATTAATACACACTGACACACATTAATACACACTGAAACACACTAATACACACTGACACACATTAATACACACTGACACACACTGACACATATTAATACACACTGACACACATTAATACACACTGACACACACTGACACACACATTAATACACACTGACACACATTAATACACACTGACACACACTGACACACATTAATACACACTGACACACATTAATACACACTGACACACACTACACACACATTAATACACACTGACACACATTAATACACACATTAATACACACTGACACACACTGACACACATTAATACACACTGACACACACATTAATACACACTGACACACATTAAATACACATTGACACACATTAATACACACTGACACACATTAATACACACTGACACACACTTAATACACACTGACACACACTGATACACACATTAATACACACTGACACACACTGACACACATTAATACACACTGACACACACATTAATACACACTGACACACATTAATACACATTGACACACATTCATACACACTGACACACATTAATACAAACTGACACACACTGTCACACATTAATACACACTGACACACATTAATACACACTGACACACACTGACACACACATTAATACACACTGACACACATTAATACACACATTAATACACACTGACACACACTGACACACATTAATACACACTGACACACACATTAATACACACTGACACACATTAATACACATTGACACACATTCATACACACTGACACACATTAATACACACTGACACACACATTAATACACACTGACACACACATTAATACACACTGACACACACTAATACACACTGACACACACACTAATACACACTGACACACACATTAATACACACTGACACACACATTAATACACACAGAGACACACTAATACACACATTAATACACAGTAACACACACTAACACACACTGACACACACACTAATACACACTGACACACATTAATACACACTGACACACACTGACACATTAATACACACTGACACACACTTAATACACACTGACACACACACTAATACACACTGACACACACTAATACACACTGACACACACTGACACACATTAATACACACTGACACACACATTAATACACACTGACACACACATTAATACACACTGACACACACTAATACACACTGACACAACCTAATACACACTTACACACACACTTAATACACACTGACAAACACACTAATTCACACTGAAGCACACAGAGGCAGACAGACAAACACCCCCAACCACACACCCACTGACAGAGAGAATATATACCCATAAACACAAAGAAAAATGCATGCACCTTGTTACTGCTACTAGTAACTAACTCACTTACTAACCAACTTAACCAAACCAGGCCTCACCTGCTGTCCTCCTCATGTACAACACACTGGGCCACATCGAAGGACTTCCCTCAGGTATCAACTAATTAATCAACTCACTAACCCACTGACCCACTGACTAACCCGCCCAGAGCGCTCACCTCTCCATCCTCCTCCTTCACCACGTACTTGGCCACCTTGAAGGAGCTCAGGTACTCGTTCATGTTCTGGATCTCAGTGTCCTCGGTGTTGTCTTGGCTGCGGTCCAGCAGCTTGGAGATGGCGTTGTCGTCGTAGTGGATCACACTGCCCTCGTCGCACTCCTTCATCTCCCCTGGCGACGCAAAACACACCTCAGACACACACCAGCACACACCTGAAACACACCTCAGACACACATCAACACACACCTGAAACACACCTCAGACACACATCAACACACATCAACACACACCTGAAACACACCTCAGACACACATCAACACACACCTGAAACACACCTCAGACACACATCAACACACACCTGAAACACACCTCAGACACACATCAACACACACCTGAAACACACCTCAGACACACATCAACACACACCTGAAACACACCTCAGACACACATCAACACACACCTGAAACACACCTCAGACACACATCAACACACACCTCAACACACACCTGAAACACACCTCAGACACACATCAACACACACCTGAAACACACCTCAGACACACATCATCAACACACACCTGAAACACACCTCAGACACACATCAACACACATCAACACACACCTGAAACACACCTCAGACACACATCAACACACACCTGAAACACACCTCAGACACACATCAGCACACACCTGAAACACACCTCAGACACACATCAACACACACCTGAAACACACCTCAGACACACATCAACACACACCTCAACACACACACCTCGAAAAACAACTCAAAACACACTAAGCTCAATTTACCAAACTAATGCTTTAAGGAAGGAATATCCTGATATAAATGTAAAAGAGAGTAATGGAAAGGAAAATGAATGGCATTCAGAAATAGCTTTGGATAAAAAGCTTGTGGTATTAATAGAAATCAGCCAACGTGTCTATTTTTAAAATATTCCCTTTGAAGAAATAAGCTCTTCCTTTGAGATGAGAAATATAAAATTTCAATACAATATATAATAATCTTAACAATAGTAATAACAATTCATAACTTCAGTTACAAATCTGAGATTGCACCATCATTTGAATACATTTGTTGTACAAAACTTAAAAATATGATTTAAGTTAAATACAGCAAAGAGAAAGATGGCGTAAGTACCTGTGGAGGTTGGCTGATTTCTATTCTTACAACAAACTTTAGCCTTTTGCCAAGACTCTCTTTTAAATTAATATCACCAATTAAATTAAATTAATATATTCCTTCCTAAAAGGAAGCATTATTTTGGTCAATTGAAATATTCAAAATATATTATTTGGCTGTTATAACACAAGTGACAGGACTTTAACGTGGTTTGATTTACAGACAGTATTAGTAAGATTTGAATCAGTTTGTCCTTCGCTGACCCCGGCTTTGGCCGAGGACCCCCACCTTTGATCATGCCCATGGCGCGCGCCGCCTCCATCTCGTCCTTGAAGAGCTCCTCGGTGCCGAACTTGAGGATGTCGTCCAGCTCCTGCTTGGACATGGACCCCGTCTTGGAGCCCAGGCCAGGCCGCACCACCAGGTGGGTCAACATCATCTTCCTCTTGGCCACCTGCGTGATGCGCTCCTCCACGCTGGCCCGCGTCACGAAGCGGTAGATCATCACCTTCCTGTTCTGCCCGATGCGGTGGGCCCGGCTGAACGCCTGGAGGGTGGGGGGGGGGGGGAGAGAGAGGGAGAGGGAGGAGAGGAGAGAGAGAGAAGAGAGAGAGAGAGAGACGACAGATGGAGACAGAGAGAGAGAGAGAGGAGAGAGAGAGAGAGAGAGAGGAGAGAGAGAGAGAGAGAGAGAGAGAGAGAGAGAGAGAGAGAGAGAGAGAGAGAGAGAGAGAGAGAGAGAGAGAGAGAGAGAGAGAGAGAGAGAGAGAGAGAGAGAGAGAGAGAGAGAGAGAGAGAGAGAGAGAGAGAGAGAGAGAGAGAGAGAGAGAGAGAGAGAGAGAGAGAGAGAGAGAGAGAGGGGAGGGAGGGAGAGAGAGGGGAGGGAGGGAGAGAGAGGGGAGGGAGGGAGAGAGAGGGGAGGGAGGGAGAGAGAGGGTCACAAGAGGTGAAGAGAGGAGGGTGAACGTCTAATGGGTGGGCTATCAAAGAGTGCTTTCGTTAGAAACGTATGGCCGTTAAAAGTAGTTAAGTGGCTGTTTCACCTGGTCACACACGCATGCACACATCGACACGCACACACACAGGCTAGAAGGAAGGGGGGGGGACCTGTATGTCATTGTGTGTGTGTGTGTGTGTGTGTGTGTGTGTGTGTGTGTGTGTGTGTGTGTGTGTGTGTGTGTGTGTGTGTGTGTTGTGTGTGTGTGTGTGTGTGTGTGTGTGTGTGTGTGTGTGTGTGTACCTGTATGTCGTTGTGTGTGTGTGTGTGTACCTGTATGTCGTTGTGTGTGTGTGTGTGTGTCTGTATGTATGTCGTGTGTGTGTGTGTGTGTGTGTGTGTGTACCTGTATGTCGTTGTGTGTGTGTGTGTGTACCTGTATGTCGTTGTGTGTGTGTGTGTGTGTGTGTGTACCTGTATGTCGTTGTGTGTGTGTGTGTGTGTGTGTGTGTGTGTGTGTACCTGTATGTCGTGTGTGTGTGTGTGTGTGTGTGTGTGTGTACCTGTATGTCGTTGTGTGTGTGTGTGTGTACCTGTATGTCGTTGTGTGTGTGTGTGTGTGTACCTGTATGTCGTTGTGTGTGTGTGTGTGTGTACCTGTATGTCGTTGTGGGGGTTCCAGTCGGAGTCGTAGATGATGACAGTGTCGGCGGTTGCCAGGTTGATCCCCAGGCCGCCCGCACGCGTGGACAGCAGGAAGCAGAACTGCTGAGCACCCGGCGCTGTGGAGGTAACACACGGTTTACACACACACACACACACACACACACACACACACACACACACACACACACACACACACACACACACAACACACGGTTTACACACACACACACACACACACACACACACACACACACACAGGCCCAGCCGGAGGAGAGAGGAGGCGCAGGAGGAGGCGCTCACCGTTGAAGCGGTCGATGGCCTCCTGCCGCAGCCCCCCGGTGATCCCCCCGTCGATCCTCTCGTACTTGTAGCCCTCGTACTCCAGGAAGTCCTCCAGCAGGTCCAGCATCTTGGTCATCTGGAAGGGACGCCGCCGTTACTACGGTAACCATGCGGCGAGACACGCCGCCGGGACGCTCGGCGCGCCGGCGGCGTGAGGGAGGGACGGAGGGGGTCGTGGCTCAGTTTCAGAGACCTTAATTCATACGGGGGATCGAACACGGTACCCTTCAGTCGGGAGCCACACCCCTCACCCCATCGAGCTGCCCGTTACGCTATTCAGACGTAACGGCCGTCATGTGTCACGTCTAACTCCCGGGGGGCTCGTGGGGGGTACCTGGGAGAAGATGAGGACGCGGTGTCCCTGGTCCTTCAGCTTCCTCATCATCTTCTGCATGAGCGTCAGCTTCCCCGAGGACTTCACCAGCTGGTTCCCGTCGTACGAGCCGCTGGCCGTCACCGGCGCTTCCTGCAGAGACAGGAAGTTCAGCCTGGGCCTCATCCCCCTCCTTGGAGGGGATGACGGTGTTTGGACCCCCCCCTGAACGGTGGTCCTACTGGGAGGGTCTCGGCCTCAGAGTGGGGGGGCTTAAGGGTTAGGTGTGCGTGTGTGTGTGGTGTTGTGTGTGTGTGTGTGTGTGTGTGTGTGTGTGTGTGTGTGTGTGTTGTGTTGTGTGTGTGTGTGTGTGTGTGTGTGTGTGTTGTGTGTGTGTGTGTGTATGTGTGTGTGTGTGTGTGTGGTGTGTGTTTGTGTGTGGAGGGGGGGCTCACAATGACGTGACAGGGAACAAGTAAGGGGTTAGGTGTGTGTGTGTGTGTGTGTGTGTGTGTGTGCGTGCGTGCGTGGGGGCTCACCATGGACGCCACGGGGAACAGGTAGGGGTGGTTGCAGCACTTCTTCAGGTCCATCATGATGTTGAGCAGGGACACCTGGTTTCCTCCGCCCTTGGAGTTCAGCGCCTCAAAGTTCCGCGTCAGGATGAACTTATAGTACTTCCTGTGAGGTCAGGGAGGGACAGGAAGAAGTATGAGCGGAGGGGTGGAAGACACAATCAGCTTTCAGTCAAGTGTAATAATCATCGCTGATATAGCGGCTAGAGGGTAGCAGCCATTATACCACCGCGGTATCAGGAACAAAGACCTGAGCTGCACACCACATAATGACCAATATCCCGTTCCACAAGAACCCCTTTGACCCTTTGACCCCTCACAGCACGCTATTGGTGAGTACAGTCAGGGGTCGAGGCTGCACGGGTTAAAGCCAGGAGAGGCCTTGGGGTCCGACCGAACCCCTGAAGCCCTCGGCACCACACCGGCAGCAGGGATAAGCTAGTTATATCTGGAATTGTTTTGTAACTACGTTATCGTTTGTAGATGTCGTTATCCATCCTTGAGCCCTGCGTGTGGACAGCAAACACGCACGCACGCACGCACGCACGCACACGCACACACACGCACGCACGCACGCACACGCACGCACGCACGCACGCACACGCACACGCACACACGCACACACGCACGCACGACACACACACAGCACGCACGCACACACACACACACACACACACACACACACACACACACACACACACACACACACACACAGAGCAGGCCTCCGGCGTCTTACTTCTGCATGGGGCTGAGCTCCACGCGGACGATGAGCTCTGTCTTGGAGGGCATGTTCTTGAAGACGTCGGCCTTCAGCCGGCGCAGCATGTGGGGCCCCAGCAGGTCGTGGAGCTTCTTGATCTGGTCCTCCTTGGAGATGTCCGCAAACTCCTCCAGGAAGCCGTCCAGGTTGCTGTCGGGGAGAGACGTGGATCCACGGTGAACACACCGACCACAGCACAGACCACAGCACAGGACCACAGGAGACGCTCGTCTAACTGCATCTGATTAGCAAAGTATTCAGTTAAAGCTGCAGTCAGTAGTTACTGCAATCAGTCAAAAGACAATTGAATCAAGAACTGCTGATTGCAGCTTTGATAAATATGTAAGTTATGATTCGTAAAGAAAAAAATAATACTCAGTGTACTTGAAAGAAATTAAAGCTGCAATTTGTAACACTGAGACCCTCCCAGTTAGTCGGCAGGAGAGACTTTCAAGAGTTTTCTATTCATTCAAAATAAATAATAGATAATGGTGTTGCGTCCGCTCTATCCGCTGAGCCTCTCTGTGCACCGCGTGTGACCGAGAAACACTAAAGAGAAAGGTGTTAACATGGAGACCCAGGGAGGATCGACCTGCCACCAGCTTTAGCTTAGCGAGTGTTTTCTGGAGTGTTTTAGCCGCTGTTGGCCTGTAGGGCGGGGGCCCACTGAGGATTGCCGTCGTGACGGATCCTGCAGTGAAGCCGCTGGGGCTTCCCCCTGAGCAGACCCTCACAGGCAGGGCCGGCCGGCGCCAGGGGCCCCTGCTGGGGCCCATCACTGGGGTTAACAGCCGGGCCCCTGGGACAGACGTTCAGGGGAGTGGAGGGAGGACACGGAGATGGGAGGAATGGAGCAGTTTTCCTGCTATCGTGTGCAGAATCCGAGTCCGGAATGTGAAGTTCTTCCTGTTTCCCGCTCACACACTGATATCTCTCACGTTAACTATGGCGCGTTGATAGTTAGCACTACCCTGCATGGTAACGACCAGGGCTTAGAGTGGACGGTGGAGTGTGGACTCAAACCTCTGCTACGGGGAGGAAATGAAATATGGATCATAGTTAAGCTGTCTGAGGTAGAGCTGATAACTGGAGGTCAGAAGATAGAGAGGAGGAGAGGAGGAGAGGAGGAGAGGAGGAGAGGAGGAGAGGAGGAGGAGAGGAGGAGAAGAGGAGAGAGAGGAGGAGAGGAGGATAGAGAGAAGGAGAGGAGGAGGAAGGAGAGAAGGAGAGGAGGAGAGGAGGAGAGAGAGAAGGAGAGGAGGATAGAGAGAAGGAGAGGAGGAGAGGAGGAGGAAGGAGAGAAGGAGAGGAGGAGAGGAGGTGAGGAGGAGGGAGAGGAGGAGAGGAGAGAGAGGAGGAGAGGAGGATAGAGAGAAGGAGAGGAGGAGAGGAGGAGGAAGGAGAGAAGGAGAGGAGGAGGAGAAGTGTGAGGAGAGGAGGGGGGATGAGGGAGGAGAGCGAGAGGAGGGCGTGCGGGGGGGAGTGTGAGGTGGGCGTGGGGGAGGCGTGGGAGGGGAGTGGAGGGGGAGTGGGGGGGGAGTGGGGGGGATGAAGTGGAGGGGAGGGTGGAGGGGGGAGTGGGGGGGATGGAGGGGGAGTGGGGGGGAGTGGAGGGTGGAGTGGGGGGAGTGGGGGGGGTGGAGGAGGGAGTGGGGGGGGAGTGGGGAGGAGGAGTGGGGGGGGAGTGGGGGGGGAGTGGAGGGGGGATGGGAGGGGAGTGGGGGGGAGTGGGAGGGGGGAGTGGGGGGGGAGTGGAGGGGGAGTGGGGGGGAGTGGGGGGAGTGGGGCGAGAGCGGGAGGAGGCGTAGAGGGAGTGGGGGTGGGGAAGTGGGGAGTGGGGAGAGCGGGGGAGGCGTAGAGGGGGAGTGGGGGGGTCGTACTTAAAGCGCTCTGGCGTGAGGAAGTTGAGGAGGTGGAAGAGTTCTTCCAGATTGTTCTGAAGCGGCGTTCCGGTCAGCAGCAGCTTGTAGTAGATCTTGTAGCCGTTGAGTATCCTGAAGAACTGGAGACACATGGGACGGTTGACGGACACACGGCAGGGAAACACAGGCTGCACTAATACGGACGCAGTACACACTGTACACTACACTGGGATTGGGCCGTTTAGATTTGATATCCACACTCTACTTATAACTTTCCCTCTAAAACTTTACCGCTAGCCCTTTATGATAGCACTGATAGTATGTTGTACGTCCTGGCACTTAAAAACAGCACTTAGCATAGTGTAGCGTCTTACCCTAGCTAGCTGTGTTGTATACGGGGAGTGGGGTAACCTAGTGATGGTTAGTGTTGGCTCTATGAACATCTTTAATCAGCCATGATCAATGTAATGCCACTCACAGACAGTTAATGAAACTATAGTGATCTATGTCCAACCCAACCCTGAAGGATTTAAAGGCTCAATAAACCCTTGGAGGAACGCCATCGAGCACAGCGGCGGCCATTGGTTCCCGGTGACGGGCTGACCTTGGACTGGTTGTTCTTGAGCCGGTGGGCCTCGTCCACCACCAGGCAGGCCCAGCTGATGGAGCCCAGCATGGCCTGGTCGATGGTGATCAGCTCGTAGGACGTCAGCAGCACGTGGAACTTGATGGGCGTGTCTTTCTGCGATGCCCCCGAGAGAAAAGAGAGAAGATATCCGTGGGTATGTGTGTGTGAATGTCTGCTGAACGGGTGAACGTGAGC